>JAWPHD010016656.1:0-48666 GCA_037043455.1 Cyrtodaria siliqua
ATAACACCTGTGGCAAAGTGTCGACCTCTGCGTTTTGCTTCAGAGGCTGCATTCTATAAGAATTGCAATAAAATTGAGAAAATCTAATGTCGTAAATATTCCTAAATATTCCAAATGGATTCAAAATAAAAACAAGAGGCCCAAGAGGGCCTGTGGACGCTCTAACTGGCTAACATGGCTCTTATAACATCAATGAAGTGAGTGACTGCCATTACGTTTTTTTGAAAGTTTCGGGCAAAAAACAGCTTTTTAACTAAATCAAAGGCCATAACTAAAGAATCTGGTAAAGTTTGGTAAAGATCAGATGAAAAATGAAGGCCCAACCGTATCAACGAGGCAACATATAGCATGTTTAACTAAATCAAGAACACCTCTGTTACTGGTCCGACTGGTCGAACATAGAGCTAAACAAATTCAAAAAAAATTGCAAAAAAAAAAAAGAAATTCAAAAAATTGCAAAAAAAAATTGCAAAAAAAAAAAAATTGCAAAACATTTCAAAAAAAAAAGAGAAGATATTTCAAAAAAAAAAAAAAATTCAAAAAAAAAGAAATTCAAAAAAAAAAAATCAAAAAAAAATATTTAAAAAAAAAATAATTCAAAATAATTCAAAAAAAAATAATAATAATTCCAAAAAAAATTTCTCTATACATGTCTATGTAAAACATGTGACCCGAGGGTTACCATTTGAACAAACTTGGTAAAGGACCATAAACTTACAGCAAATGCAAAATATTAAACCTCTGGCTCTTGCAGTTCCAGAGAAGAAGATTTTTTTCAGTTTTTCCCTATACAAGCATTTATGTAAAACTGTGACCCCCGGGGCGGGGCCAGATGTGACCCCAGGCTCCCCATTTGAACAAAATTGGTAAAGGACCATAAGCTTATAGCACCAGCAAAATATTAAACCTCTGGCTCTTGCAGTTTCAGAGAAGAAGATTTTTTAAGTTTTTCCCTATACATGTCTATGTAAAACATGTGACCCTTGGGGCGGGGCCAAATGTGACCCCAGGGTCACCATTTGAACAAACTTGGTAAAGTACCATAAGCTTTTAGCAAATGCAAAATATTAAACCTCTGGCTCTTGCAGTTCCAGAGATTTTTTTTCTTCAGTTTTTCCCTCTACAAGCATTTATGTAAAACTGTGAATCCCCGGGGCAGGGCCAGATGTGACCCCAGGGTGCCCATTTGAACAAAATAGGTAAAGGACCATAAGCTTATAGCAACACCAAAATATTAAACCTCTGGCTCTTGCAGTTTCAGAGAAGATTTTTTAAGTTTTTCCCTATACATGTCTATGTAAAACATGTGACCCTTGGGGCGGGACCAAATGTGACCCCAGGGTCACTATTGTCACTATTTGAACAAACTTGGTAAAGGACCATAAGCTTATAATAAATGTAACATATCAAACCTCTGACTCTTGTAGTTGGCGAGAAGAAGATTTTTAAAAAAAAAATCCTATATAAGTCTATGTAAAACTGTGACCCTCGGGGCGGGGACAAATTTGACCCCCGGGTCACCATTTGAACAAACTTAGTAGAGGACCATAAGCTGATGCTACATGTATTACATGAGAGCTCTGTGCCATGTGGTTCCAGAGAAGAAGATTTTTTTCAGTTTTTCCCAATACAAGCCTATGTAAAACTGTGACCCCCGGGGTGGGGCCAAATATGACCCCTGGGTCACCATTTGAACAAACTTGATAGAGGACCACAAGCTTATAGCAAATGCAAAATATTAAACCTCTGGCTCTTGCAGTTTCAGAGAAGAAGATTTTTTAAGTTTTTCCCTATACATGTCTATGTAAAACATGTGACCCTTTGGGCGGGGCCAAAAGTGACCCGAGGGTCACCATTTGAACAAACTTGGTAAAGGACCATAAGCTTATAGTAAATGCAAAATATCAAACCTCTGGCTCTTGTAGTTTCCGAGAAGAAGATTTTTTAAAGTTTTTTCCTATATGTCTATATGAAAAACATGCAAAACCTCAATATACAAATTTTGGACCCCCGGGGCACGGCCATTTTTGACCCCGGGGACTTTATTTGAACAAACTTGATAGTCTAGGCGTTGGCGATCATTTTAAAAGAAAAACTGTTGAAATCTGTCCAGCGGTTCTGGAGAAGAAGATTTTTTAAGGTTTCGACCATATATGGTAATGGCAGCCATCTTGGATGTAGCATTGACCTAATTTTAACAAATCTAAAAAGCATTCAACTAAGGATCATCCATGTGAAGTTTGGTCAAAATTAGCCAAGCATTTTCTGAGAAGAAGTCGTTTGAAGAAAAGTTAACGGACGACAGACGACAGACAGACGACAGACGACAGACGACAGACGACGGACAACACAGCATCCCATAAGCTCTGCTGGCCCTTGGCCAGTAGAGCTAACAAGCAAATGCAGCGAACTGATATCCAATGAATATGGGGCAACTGGACTGAGGGATGAATGGAAGTCTATGTAGATGATTGTAGAACAAAGGGTAATACACTCAAGTAATACAAATTTGAACGGCAGGCGCATCTTGGCGTTAGAAGTAATCATGATGTAAATATAAATGTCTCGAATGAATCAGTTACACACGAATGAATGCAAAGCATGAGTGAAAATACTGAAGTTTGATCACTTCGAGATGAAATAAAATCTGTTATTCACTCCAAAACGTGTACTATATATAAATACAAAGTTGACGTCATTATCTTAGTATGATGAAATTGCTGTTTTTAATTCCCCGTAACTTCTAACTACTTAACGGATTTCAATAATCTGCGGCCATTTTCTTAGTTACATTATTTCCAATTTAATGATATAACTTTTATAGCAACTTTCGGAAAAAAATTGTTTTTGAAAAAAAAAGTAGTTCCGGCAGCGAAAATCAAAGGACTGAAGTCGCCAAGATTGAACAGTGTCTATCTTCTTGATGAGGTTAAAGGTTTTTAAGTATTGAGAAAGTAAGAGTTTAAAAAAAAAAAAAAAAAAATTTTTTTACCCCACCCATACCACCAAATATTGGCCGAGATTTTTCAACAAGAGGTCAATGACCTTGAAGCTCTACTGATTGATTTTGATTTCAGGAAGTAGTCGCTACAGACTTGTTTTTTGAAAATTTATTTTTAGCCGTGGCGGCCATCTTGAATTTCCGGCCGACCTGAAATTTTGCTAGGATCAATTAGACATCAAGAGCAACATTCCTGTGAAGTTTCATGAAAATCTGTCAGGTTGTTTCAGAGGAGTAGTCGCTACAAGTTTTCATAATATAACTCTATGTAAACAAAGATGGCCACTGGCAGCCATGTTTAAAGTCGAATCAAAATAATGTTTGACTCTGATAACCATCATGTCATGCTGATCATTTTACAAAAAGTCCCATATCAATATCACTTATAGTTTTCAAGATGTAGTCGCTACAAACTTCTTTTTTAAAAATCTATTTTTAGCTGTGGCGGCCATCTTGAATTTCTGGCCGATCTGAAATTTTGCTAGGATCAATTAGACATTAAGAGCAACATTCCTGTAAAGTGTCATGAAAATCCGCCAAGTAGTTTCAAAGGAGTAGTCGCTACAAGTTTTTACTATATAACTGTATGTAAACAAAGATGGCCGCTGGCAGCAATGTTTAACGTTGAATCAAAACAATTTTTGACAAGGACCAACATCATGTCATGCTGATCATTTTAGAAAAAGTCCCATATCAATATCACTTATAGTTTTCAAGAAGAAGTCGCTACAAACTTGTATTTTGAAAAATTATTTTTAGTCGTGGCGGCCATCTTGAATTTCCGGCCGACCTAAAATTTTGCTACGATCAATTAGACATCAAAAGCAACATTCCTGTGAAGTTTCATGAAAATCCGTCATGTAGTTTCAGAGGAGTAGTCGCTACAAGTTTTCATTATATAATTCTATGTAAACAAAGATGGCCGCTGGCAGCCATGTTTAACGTCGAATCAAAACGATTTTTGACAAGGACCAACATCATGTCATGCTGATCATTTTAGAAAAAGTCCCATATCAATATCACTTATAGTTTTCAAGAAGTAGTCGCTACAAACTTGTTTTTTAAAAACGTATTTTTAGATTTGGCGGCCGTCTTGGAATTCACATCAACATGAATTTTTGCTAGGATCAACTAGACTTCATGGACAACATTTCTGTAAAGTTTCATGAAAATCCATTCAGTAGTTTAGAGTTGTCGCTATAAAAAAAAGTAGATCAGTAGAGCTAAAAACGGCCGTGCAAAAGATGGTTGCACGGTTGGCTGCCTAATAACTTCCCCTCTGGAAAATAACCGATAGTATGAATCAAATTGAGTACAATGTACAATAGTACGAATCTAATTAAGTACGAAGTACGAAATTTTGTAGGAGTTGTCAGTCTTGAATTCATTCTATTTTTAGAAGCAACAACGCCTTGATAAATCTGCTAACATACCAAACAAAGGAAACAGACTGATGATTTTCGAAAAATCGATTTTAGCAATTTTACGGGAGTTTTTCACACAATTCTGTGGGGCCGGGAGGAGGGTTAGAATTCCGTGAGGTATCACATGTATGCAATAACTACAATATTTACTGACATTTAGTTCCCAATTTTTTATATGGGTCACACGTCATGAGGGCACATCCGGTTAACTCCATTCATGAAATATATATATGCCTGTATTATTGCGTATAGTATTTCAGTTCCTTTTTCAAAAAAGACACGTATATACTGTATACAATGACAATTATTCACAATCAGTAGTTATATTATTTGGTATATATAACGTTCATGTCAGTCACCTTATGAAATTAAAGTTATACTTGATGCAGTTAAAGGAACTACATTCTCGAAGTGCGTAAAGCACCCAATCCGATTTTTTTGGTGTATTAATGCGCATAATATTTTGGTAAACCTACAAAAAAGACATGTTTATACTGTATATAATTACAATTATTTCATTATTTCACAATCAGTAGTTATATTACTCGGTATACATAACGTTCATGTCAGTCACCTTATCAAATTAAGTTGTATTTGAAGCAGTTAAATGGGACTACATTGCTTACAAAGGTAAAGCGTCTCACCCATTTTAAAAACTCCCTATTCAGAAATAGCACTATATACATATACGGTATACACAATTCCAAAGAGTCAGCCATGCTGATGCATGGCGACTCAAAAATGAAACTCTATATTTCACACATATGAAATACTACTTTTATTTCATTGCTGAAATCCACTATTTCACTGCTAAGCATAAAATAAAATAACCTAGCCACTCATTACATGTAAATACTTATTCACACGAGGGTTATGTAGCTATCTGTCACTTGTACATGTTATTCAATAACAAGAGCTGTCAGACGACAGCGTCCCTGTCAGACGACAGTGTCTTCGTAATTCTGCTTAATCTCACAGAGCATTATCTAGTGCCACTCCCAGAAAGACTTATATTGAAGTACTTACATGTGTTTTGAAGTGAATTGTTGCCTGCATTTTGGATGAATTCGGATACACTTTTGTTACAGGTCCATATTTCTCAAAATGCTTCCGCAGAAAATGTGCCGTGTTATACTTGGAAGCCACGTTTTTGCACACAATGGCAACTTTATTACTGATATCATCTGAAATCTGACGTCTTAACTGGCGGGGTTCTGCATTATCGTCACCTGAAATAAACGAGAGATGTTTGTAAAACATATATGCCTCCCTCAAGAGCTGTAACTCCGAAGTAACCAAGGTTATTAAACAGAACTAATTTTCTATTTAGACCTTGACCTTTGACCAAATGACCCGTATAAAAATCCCAAGCTTCCTTCCAAGAGATGCACCTTGTGGTGAAGTTTCGAAAAAATCCCTCAAGGGAAACTAGTTATTGAGCATAAAACAAATTTTCTATTTATAGCAACTGTGACCTTGACCTTTGACCCAAGCTCCTTTCCATGAGCCATGCCTCGTGGTGAATTTCATAAAATCCCTCAAGAGAAACTAAAGTTATTGAGCGGAAACCAAAAACGGGACCGACAGACATGTGCAATGCAATAAGCCCCATCATTTTGAAAGGGAAGAATATAACATTAGGAACTTGTCCACAGCAGAAAAATTTTGGTAAAAAAATTCAATTAAAAACAAAATATATACATATTGAAATTCCTCGAACAGACTAGATAGCCTTGCCTGATTTCTGGGACCATTGTATGTAGATAATGGGGGATTATAAAATGTTGTAGATTAAGAATGGTGGATCTGAGGAATGGTGGATCTGTATGCTGTTGATTTACTGTTTGGGGCGCTTGTATCTGCCAAAGTATTTTTTTTAATTTTCAGACACAATTTACCAGTACCTTAATAAGCTATATATATATCAGTGACACAGACATCTATATCAGTGAAACAGACATCTATATCAGTGAAACAGACATCTATATCAGTGAAACAGACATCTATATCAGTGAAACAGACATTAAGTGGAAATAAAAATACATTGCTTTTAGAATTCTTAATGTGCTGCAAAAATCTAAATTAAGACACACTGAAAGTTTTATCGTTGAAGCTAACTGAAATTATTTGTGATTTTCTAAGTTTCTGCCGATGTGAAAATGGGTCAAGGCCTATCAAAAATGTATTTTAACTGCAAAATATTTATTTCTTAATTGATTTTCAAAAAATTTAATCACAAACTAAAAATTATACTTTCATTGATTTATAATTTATTGAAGTATTGCCGAAATTGTTTCTGTGATACTGAAGACCCTTTGGCTGAAACAAGCTCTCTGTAGGTTAGGTGGATGTTGTCAATTTAGGTGGATGTTGTCAATTTAGGTGGATGTTGTCAATTTAGGTGGATGTATCAATTTAGGTGGATATTGTCAACTTAGGTGCATGTTGTAGATTTGGGAGGATCTTTTGTAGATTTAGGTGTAGTTTTTGATGGAACTTCTCTTAAATTGGTCATTAAGGACAGTATTTAAACCTGCCATGCCCAGTTTTAGTTTCATAAAGAAATTAATGTTTAATAAAAACACCTGAATGTGAAATAATGAGTGTAAAAAGTATGTCGAGGTAATTCATATTGACCTACTTTTGTAAGGAACATACTGAACATCTGATGTAGAGATCAACCTGTTTTAAGTTTAAAGCTCTGCAGTTTTAAAAGTCTGAGAAATGGGCTTGAAACAAACTTCAAACGGACAGATGGACAGGACAGACGTTCTACTTTCAGAGCGGGACATGAATAAATAATAAAATGTCATGCTTCTTTGTAGACTAACCTGCTGTGGATGATGTTCGACGTTGAGGAGCGCCTGGTCTACCGAACATTCCTTGCGGCCCAGATTGTTCTGTAACATGAAAAACACAGCCAATCACAGTCACTTTGTCTAGAGTTTATAAATAGTGATATAATCTAAATTAAAAATGATGGACATCACTCTTTCCTTTCCAATAATGTTAAACTTTCCTGGCCGAATTTCTAAATATTCAAATAGGCAGCCACATATAAAATGCTCATGAACAGAAGCACAACAACTCCAGTGTAATGAACTTGTTTAAAATCATGTGGCACTGTGTGTGGGTGGGTGAAATAGCACTGTGTGTGGGTGGGTGAAGTAGCACTGCATGTGGGTGGGTGAAATAGTTTTGTGTTGGTGGGTGAAGTAGCACTGTGTGTGGGGGTATGTGAAGTAGCACTTCGTGTGGGTGGGTGAAGTAGCACTGTGTGTGGGTGGATGAAGTAGCACTGTGTGTGGGTGGGTGAAATAGTACTGTGTGTGGGTGGGTGAGTAGCACTGTGTGTGGGTATGTGAAGTAGCACTTTGTATGGGTATGTGAAGTAGCACTGTGTGTGGGTGGGTGAAGTAGCACTGTGTGTGGGTGGGTGAAGTAGCACTGTGTGTGGGTGGGTGAAATAGTACTGTGTGTGGGTGGGTGAGTAGCACTGTGTGTGTGTGGGTGAAGTAGCACCTTGTGTGTGGGTGGGTGAAATAGCACTGTGTGTGGGTGGGTGAAATAGTACTGTGTGTGGGTATGTGAAGTATCACTGTGTGTGGGTGGGTGAAGTAGCACTGTGTGTGGGTGGGTGAAGTAGCACTGTGTGTGGGTGGGTGAAATAGTTTTGTGTTGGTGGGTGAAGTAGCACTGTGTGTGGGGGTATGTGAAGTAGCACTTTGTGTGGGTGGGTGAAGTATCACTGTGTGTGGGTGGGTGAAGTAGCACTGTGTGTGGGTGGGTGAAGTAGCACTGTGTGTGGGTGGGTGAAGTAGCACCTTGTGTGTGGGTGGGTGAAATAGCACTGTGTGTGGGTGGGTGAAATAGTACTGTGTGTGGGTATGTGAAGTAGCACTGTGTGTGGGTGGGTGAAGTAGCACTGTGTGTGGGTTGGTGAAATAGTTTTGTGTTGGTGGGTGAAGTAGCACTGTGTGTGGGGGTATGTGAAGTAGCACTGTGTGTGGATGGGTGAAATAGTACTGGGTGTGGGTATGTGAAGTATCACTGTGTGTGGGTGGGTGAAGTAGCACTGTGTGTGGGTGGGTGAGTAGCACTGTGTGTGGGTGGGTGAAGTAGCACTGTGTGTGGGTGGGTGAAGTTACACTGTTATGCGTGGGTGGGTGCAGTAGCACCTTGTGTGGGGTGGGTGAAGTAGCACTGTGTGTGGGTGGGTGAAGTAGCACTGTGTTTGAGTGTGGGTGGATGAAGTAGCAGTGTGTGGGTATGTGAAGTAGCACTGTGTGTGTGTGTGTGGGTGAAGTAGCACTGTGTGTGGGTATGTGAATTAGCACTGTGTGGGGGTGGGTGAAGTAGCACTGTGTGTGGGTATGTGAATTAGCACTGTGTGGGGGTGGGTGAAGTAGCACTGTGTGTGGGTGGGTGGGTGAAGTAGCACCTTGTGTGGGGTGGGTGAAGTAGCACTGTGTGTGGGTGGGTGAAGTAGTACTGTGTGTGGGGTGGGTGAAGTAGCACTGTGTGGGTGTGGGTGAGTAGCACCTTGTGTGGGGTGGGTGAAGTAGCACTGTGTGTGGGTGGGTTAAGTAGCACTGTGTGTGTGTGTGTGTGTGTGTGTGTGTGTGTGTGTGTGTGTGTGTGTGTGTGTGTGTGTGTGTGTGTGTGTGTGTGTGAAGTAGCACTGTGTGTAGGTGGGTTAAGTAGCACTGTGTGTGGGGTGGGTGAAGTAGCACTGTGTGTGGGTGGGTGAAGTAGCACTGTGTGTGGGTGGGTGAAATAGCACTGTGTGTGGGTATGTGAAGTAGCACTGTGTGTGGGTGTGTGGGTGGGTGAAGTAGCACTGTGTGTGGGTGGGGTGCATGGGTTTGGCTCATTTTAGCCCCAAAAGCTTCAAATGTAAAAGCTTGATTCTTGATAACAGTGAGACGCTTCTTGAATATAGTAATTATGTAAACAATTTCTGAGAATGCATTTTACAGTTTCCCCATATAGCTCTACTTCGACCCAGGGACTCATTTTAACCACTTTGATAATTATATCATTTAAAGCTCCTTTTTTTTTTTTACATATAAGTGTCAAAATATGTACAATGGTTCTTGCGACGATTAGTTTTATTACAAATGAAATCCAAATGGACCCGTCCAAGGGTCCTGTGTATTTACATACCTTTAGATATTTACAGAAAGCTTTAAAGGAGTTGATACACTCTTTTTAAACAAGATTTATTTAAAAGGGCTCTGAAAAACTTGAAAAAAGCTAAACGAATTTTCAAAATACCATGAAAAATAAAGGAGATATGACCTATTGAATATTTGCAAAGAACTAAAATGGAGGCTACCATCTTAAAACGATGACATCAACGCACCTTTTTATCATATATGGCATATTGACAAAATATATTTTAAAACAAAGAAAATCGCTGCAAATTGATTAAAATATACAAATGTAAAATGTATAAATTGTATGCTTATTTTTCATTTGCCGTGATTTTCTTTGCTTTAAAAGACATTTTGTCAATATGCCATATATGGTAAAAAGGCACGATGAAGTCATCGTTCCAAGATCATGATGACCACCTCCATTTATGTTTCTTTGCAAATTATCAATAGAAATCTCCTTTATTTTTTCATGACATTTTGATATTTCTTTCAGCTTTTTTCAAGTTTTTCAGAGCCCTTTAAAAGAAACATTGTTTGAAAATACTATAGTGCAGCAACTCCTTTAAAATCAGGCCTTGGTCATTTTCGTTTCAATTCTACAGCAAATCTACATGTGTTTCTGTGGTACCATATAACTATCAGAATTTGTTTAAATAAAACAAGGAAATATGTTTTCTTTCAAGAATTCTCCTGATTTCAAAGATGATACAAAATAAACCAATTACACGGTTCTGCCTTAATCCCATTAAGCGAAGGGAAAGATTATATCAGCAGGATTTTATAAAGGCAATTTGAAATTTCGACAATAAAAACATGTTTAAGCTGTTCAAAATGACCTATTAAATGTTGTAATTTTACAATATGCAAACCTTTTAAGCCGTAATTAAGGTTTTACTTCATACCCCAGCCAACCCAGTTTTCGCTTCTTGGAGAAGGGGTTGGATGGGGTACGCAAGTTAATACTCCGACCACTTAAAACATTTCCTACCATTTTGCCTTGCTGTTCCAAACAACCCCCTGGTTACAGTAGCAGCTCTGGCTGCCATGGTATCGGGTTTTCTATCGGCACCTTGTGAAGGCCGTGTCTGACTGGTAACGCCATCAGTGGATTTACCAAACAGTCCTCGAGTCTAGGAAACAGATACAGTCCGTAATTAACCAGGAAACATCTACTTTAATGGCGATATTACCACTTTATAGACAAAGAGACATAAAAAATCATAATAATACACAAATATGAAACAAGAGTGCGAAAGTGAAACTAAACAGAGCTCTGGAAATATTTTGAAAATCCACTTGCCCAGGGCAAGTGGTTTTTCAGAATCCACTTGCCCTGTCCAAAATGTCACTTGCCCCAAATTTAAAAGTCACTTGCCCCAAAATCAAGCCTTTGTGAACATACCAAAATTTTTTAGGCGCTGCGCGCCAACTTCAATATTAATCTTATGTTTCGTTATTGTAAAAAAATGTAACATTACAATGTACTATACTGTGGAAATCAGATGGAAAAAACAACATCATTTGATTATATTTATACAAATAACACTATTATATTCTATAATATACTTTCATAAAAAGCAAATGTAGACTATATGATGATGTTCAAGACACATTAGTTCTAAACTACATCAACATTCATGAATGTGTTTTCAAAAGTTTCCCTTTATAGTAATTGCAAACAACATCTGCCTACTCAGCTTTAATCATCACCGTCAGGCCACAAAAGTTATATAATTAATCGTGTTACCAAATGTGCCAAACAAAATACAAACTCGCAAACAAAGTTTGTTTTTAATAATATGTGTCAAAATAACTGCAATAAAGCAACCCACTGCATTCACATACCTTCCTTAATTAGTGCCAGTAATTAATTTCTACTTTATTTGTGTATGGTACAGTACTTACCGTAATCGTTTATTAAAAATAAATTTCTTTTTGTTTACAATTTTCCAATGACCCGCGTTTCACCTATTACACAGCTATAAGTACTTGGCGGACTGATAAGTGTGTATTCATTACCTTTTCCGATAACATTCAGCGTCAATACACAATATGCGTTGCATAAAATCTTGGTGCGGTTATACTCTACATAATTCGAAAGTTCGGCTAAACCAGTGAAGTAAGAAGTCTTCTTACTTCACTGGCTAAACATATGATTTATGTTGCGCGTAAAATACTGCATAACAGAAGTCAACAAACTTTACAATGGTTACGTTTTATCGGTTATAATTGGATTAAATTTTTGGGATGGTCTTATCTTATCAAACATGTTAGTAGAGGACACACTTCAGTAATAGGGAGATGAATAGGACACACTTCCGTAATAGGGAGATGAATATTATTAATGCCAATCAAGCAAGATATCGGCGCATGGACGTTTTTGATTGGCACCTCAAACTTTCGTCGGCCAATGGGGTTTTGACAAACTGTGTAAAGTGGGAGGGGTTAAACAATCACAAAACAACACAGGTCAGATTTATGACACTCCTGAATTACCGCTCGCGGCGAAAGCGACAGGTGGTTAATTCGTAATCAGCACACTTTATGATAAGCCGAGTTTTCGTTTGATTTTTTGTCTAAAACGGAAACGTCCAGTCGGGCAAGTGTCGGACAACCAGATTTGCGACGGAAACCTGCCCGCACCCAAATTCCACTTGCCCGGGGCGTCGGGCAACCATATTTCCGGAGCCCTGCTAAATATGCCCAGCATGAAGGGGTAAAGATTGGAGATTTACTTACATTATAATTACTTAAGTTTTTGAGCGAACATCATGAATTTCAAAAAATTTCATCAATTAAGGGCTGTAACTCCAGTGTTACTGGATATCCAATCTCATTAAAATCAGACCCTTTATCACACTACGATACGCTACACTACTAAGGATCAGACAACACTGCATTGGAGGTCACGTCAGATTGACCTTACAATTAGCCAGATTTCAGCCTACAGAATCGCTCACTATAGACTGCTTCACTGCGCATGTTACATTTCAGCCAAACGCTGTGGAGCAGTCTATGCTCAGTATTGAGAGACAATGCCCATAACCTTTAGCTTATAAAACACAAACAAATTGCCTTGACAAATATAATACATCAACCATTATTGAATATTTCCTGAATAAAACCAAGATTGTTTGATGGAATTCAATGGCGGTACAAAAAAAGAAGGAACGATTCATAGGGTTGAACTCGTAGCCCACACTAATAGAACGTTGCAATGGTCTACCTCGCTACCGATGCGATAAGCGGGCCAAATGTATTAATACGTACTATATAGAAAACCAAATGCTGCAAAAGTTTCAATATATATTTTTTTCCTATTTTGCACTTCGCATTCTTGATGTAAACAAGAGGTCAATGACCTTGAAGCTCTACTGATTGATTTTGATTTCAGGAAGTAGTCGCTACAAACTTGTTTTTTGAAAACATAATTTTAGCAGTGGCGGCCATCTTGAATTTCCGGCCTACATGAAATTTTGCTAGGATCAATTAGACATCAAGAGCAACATTCCTGTGAAGTTTCATGAAAATCCGTCACGTAGTTTCAGAGGAGTAGTCGCTACAAGTTTTCATTATATAACTCTAAGTAAACAAAGATGGCCGCTGACAGCCATGTTTAACATCGAATCAAAATGATTTTTGACAAGGACCAACATCATGTCATGCTGATCATTTTAGAAGACATCCCATATCAATATCACTTATAGTTTTCAAGAAGAAGTTGCTACAAACTTGTATTTTGAAAATCTATTTTTGGAAATGGTGGCCATCTTGAATTTCCGGCCGACCTGAAATTTTGCTAGGATCAATAAGACATCAAGAGCAACATTCGTGTGAAGTTTCATGAAAATCCGTCAAGTAGTTTCAGAGGAGTAATCGCTACAAGTTTTCATTATACAAGAGGTCAATGACCTTGAAGCTCTACTGATTGATTTTGATTTCAGGAAGTAGTCGCTACAGACTTGTTTTTTGAAAATCTATTTTTAACCGCGGCGGCCATCTTGAATTTCTGGCCGACCTGAAATTTTGCTAAGATCAATAAGACATTAAGAGCAACATTCCTGTGAAGTTTCATGAAAATCCGTCAGGTAGTTTCAAAGAAGTAGTCGCTACAAGTTTTCATTATATAACTCTATGTAAACAAAGCAGCCATGTTTAAGGTCAAATCAAAACGATTTTCGACAAGGACCAACATCATGTCATACTGATCATTTTAGAAAAAGTCCCATATCAATATCTCTTATTGTTTTGAAGAAGTAGTCGCTACAAACTTATTTATTTTAAATCTATTTTTAGCTGTGGCGGCCATCTTGAATTTCCGGCCGACCTGAACTTTTTCTAGGATCAACTAGACATCAAGAGCAACATTCCTGTGAAGTTTCATGAACATCCGTCAAGTAGTTTCAGAGGAGTAGTCGCTACAAGTTTTTACTATATAACTCCATGTAACCAAAGATGGCCACTGGCAGCCATGTTTAACGTCGAATCAAAATAATTTTCCACAAGGATCTACATCATGTCATGCTGATCATTTAAGAAAAAGTCCCATATCAATATCACTTATAGTTTTCAAGAAGTAGTCGCTACAAACTTCTTTTTTAAAAATCTATTTTTAGCTGTGACGGCCATCTTGAATTTCCGGCCGACGTGAAATTTTGATAGGATCAATAAGACATCAAGAGCAACATTCCTGTAAAGTTTCATGACAATCCGCCAAGTAGTTTTAGAGGAGTAGTCGCTACAAGTTTTTACTATATAACTCTATGTAAACAAAGATGGCCGCTGGCAGCCATGTTTAACGTTGAATCAAAACGATTTTTGACTAGGATCAACATCATGTAATGCTGATCATTTTAGAAAAAGTCCCATATCAATATCACTTATAGTTTTCAAGAATAGTCGCTACAAACTTATTTTTTAAAAATCTATTTTTAGCTGTGACGGCCATCTTGAATTTCCGGCCGACCTGAAATTTTTCTAGGATCAATTAGACATCAAGAGCAACATTCCTGTAAAGTTTCATGACAATCCGCCAAGTAGTTTCAGAGAAGTAGTCGCTACAAGTTTTTACTATATAACTCTATGTAAACAAAGATGGCCGCTGGCAGCCATGTTTAACATTGAATCAAAACGATTTTTGACTAGGATCAACATCATGTCATGCTGATCATTTTAGAAAAAGTCCCATATCAATATCACTTATAGTTTTCAAGAAGAAGTCGCTACAAACTTGTATTTTAAAACTCTATTTTTAGCTTTGGCGGCCATCTTGGATTTCACATCAACATGAATTTTTGCTAGGATCAACTGGACTTTATGGGCAACATTTCTGTAAAGTTTCATGATTATCCATCCAGTAGTTTCAGCTGTGAAGTCGCTACAAATAAAAGTTTACGGACAGACGGACAGAAGGACGGACGGACGGACGGACGGACAGACGGACGCCGCACCACGGCATAAGCTCTGCTGATCTCTGATCAGTAGAGCTAATAACACTATGTTAACAAAGATGGCCACAGGCAGCCATGTTTAACGTCGAATCAAAATAATGTTCGACTCGGATAACCATCATGTCATGCTGATCAATTTAGAAAAAGTCCCATATCAATATCACATATAGTTTTCAAGAAGTAGTCGCTACAAACTTCTTTTTTAAAAATCTATTTTTAGCCGTGGCGGCCATCTTGAATTTCTGGCTGACCTGAAATTTTGCTAGGATCAATTAGACATCAAGAGCAACATTCCTGTGAAGTTTCATGAAAATCTGTCAAGTAATTTCAGAGGAGTAGTCGCTACAAGTTTTCATTATATAACTCTATGTAAACAAAGATGGCCGCTGGCAGTCATGTTTAACGTCGAATCAAAACGATTTTCGACAAGGACCAACATCATGTGATGTTGATCATTTTAGAAAAAGTCCAATATCAATATCACTTAGAGTTTTCAAGAAGTAGTCGCTACACACTTGTTTTTTAAAAACCTATTTTTAGATTTGGCGGCCATCTTGGATTTCACATCAACATGAATTTTTGCTAGGATCAACTAGACTTCATGGGCAACATTTCTGTAAAGTTTCATGAAAATCCATTCAGTAGTTTCAGAGGAGTAGTGCCTACAAAAAAAGTTTACGGACAGACAGACGGACGGACGACGCACCACGGCATAAGCTCTGCTGATCTCTGATCAGTCGAGCTAAAAATGCCATTTAGCACATTTCTTTCATTTAATCGTGTAATCCAAAGCATTAACATACAGCGACCTTATCATTTTTTTGGATGTATGTGTTTTATGTGGATTGTCGTTATGTGGATCATCATATGTGTGGGCATTTGCATGTGTAGCATATGTGTGGGTGTGTGCATGTGTAGCATATGTGTGGGTGTGTGCATGTGTAGCATATGTGTGGGTGTGTGCATGTGTAGCATATGTGTGGGTGTGTGCATGTGTAGCATATGTGTGGGTGTGTGCATGTGTAGCATATGTGTGGGTGGGTGCATTTGTAGCATATTTGTGGGTGTGTGCATGTGCATGTGTAGCATATGTGTGGGTGTGTGCATGTGTAGCACATGTGTGGGTGTGTGCATGTGTAGCATATGTGTGGGTGTGTGCATGTGTAGCATGCATGAGCAAATACACACTACCCAGACTTAGCATATGGAGGGTTCGGTGCAAGACATGTTAACCCATATGTACATCAAGTCAACTTGGGAGTGTGACTGTCTTGCGCAGGCCCTCAATACTTGGGTATCATTTATAATGATACATTAAAATCTGCTGTTTTTTACTTGTATGTAATCCAGGGTTCTCAATAGACGCGTACACACGCGTTTTGACGCATGGAATTTCAATTTGACCAATTCTGACGCATCTAATTTACGACCTGTGCGTTTTATGACGCGCGTGTATTTGCTTCCAAGCATCAATCCAATACCTATTTTCGATAGTCCAAACATCACAACAATGAGCACGCGCTGCATAAACAGTGATTGACACCTAGCCTGACGACCTTGATGGCCTCTCGACCAATCAAATTCGCTGCTATCGCAGCTTGTGTGCCAGAGGCGGAAATAACCTGTCTGGAAATGGTGTCACTGTGTAATCTAATCGCTGCTATTGTGTTGATAATTTAATGATTATCTTTGAAGTTTATGATTCTTTGCGCGAGTGGAGACTATTATGACTTGATTGGATTAACTGTTTAATTGATTGCTACCGGCTTCTGATTGATTACCGGTTAATTAGACTGAACTGCGATAAAACAGATGCTAGCGGTCAAACGTGTGAACAGGTAAAACTTTATTTGTGTTTGTTTGTTTATTTGTGTTGTTGTTCGTTAATTTTGTTTTACGCACGTTGTAAAGAATAAAGAAATATAATTTTAATGAGGATAATTTAAATATTTATAAATCGGCGAAATGTACATAAAAAGAGCGTTTTTTAACCTGGGTTATCATTCAGTCAAAACTTACCGGACATTACGCATTGTGATTTTTTGTGATTACGGACTTTGTTTTCTTGTTTAATGTTCCAAATATGCATACATACAATTGGTGCAAACAGAGATTGTGTTATAATAACACCAATGACTTATAATATTAACAAATGTGGACCCCAATTTATAAAACATCCTTACATAACTTTGAATCTTTGACATAATGACACATTATTGTATTGTAAAATGGAATAATTTCTTCGCAATACAATATTTACAGAATTCACTACAATTAAAGTTATTAAAGGATGTTTTATAAAACGGCGTTTCGATTTGTTCGATTTATATTTGACGCTTGCTATTTCAATTTTGACCCTTGATATTTCAATTTTGACCCTTGAGATTTTTGAGTCAAGGGTCATATGACTCTTCACTTTTAAAGTCTATTGAGAACCCTGGTAATCCATACGTTATCTTAATTGCTATCACATGATTTGAATTCCTGTTTGTTCACATTGTAATGAATATTACAATAAAATATTCTATTCTATTCTATTCATCTGAAGTTCTGATCTCATGAATCTTGATTAGATGAAAGGTCGATCTGACGTGACCTCCAAGGCAGTGTTGTCAGATCATACAGCGGAGAGTATCAAAACGTAATTAGGATTTGATTTTAACGAGACTGATAATGGATATCATATTTAGAACGAATACTATGCGGGATGTACATATCCAATATGACTAAATTTAGTGATGATTAAAATGTAAATTCTAGATTGGTACTGGAGTTACAAGATTACAGTCAATTTACGAATATATATATTAATATCAAAAAAGTGCTTCTATTAAACTACTCACAGGATTTGATGATGGCTCTTGTTTGACCCTTGGGTCTTCATAATCATCTTCTAAAAAAAGAAGAAAGATTTTACATCTATAACATGATTAACATATTGATTTAAAAAAAATATATGTCAACAAAATGTTCCCCGAGGCAGAACATGTAAGTGAACAATCGATTTGCAATAATGGCCAGCGGATACTCTACTTAATCATCACAAAAACTACCTATATGGCGAGGAAATTAAACCTAGATGTTTACATCAACACCAAGAGCTCCAGATAAGCTTTCATATCAGAGTATTTTACCCACTAAATAAATCTGCAATGTTGATTTTGAAATGTGTAAAGGGTAAATGTATGTTTTTTGCCGTGTTGTTTTTTACTCACAAATATGTCATTTTTATAGTAGAATTGTAAATTATCAATCCTGATTTGTATCCCCAATTTATTTTTCTAATGCATATTTCCTAATTTTAATGTTTTAATGCTGTAATTCTCCACCCACACCCACACACCCACTCAAAAGTGCTTATCTGGAGCTCTGTCCTCCCACTGACTGAATGAGACCTACTTCATATTCATACATGAATCAACTGTATATTTTGTAACAGACGACTACACATCAGTTTTAATTATTGTAACAAACTGATTCATATAACTAAACTGTACAGTATCAACAAATGTTACAACTTGCCTTCTTTCTTTATTCTTGGTCTGCCAAATGCAGTGCTGGGTTGATTTGATGGTACAGATCCCTTTCCAAACAAGCCCCTTGATTCTGCCCCACTTGATGGCTCTTTCTTCACCACAACATGCTCACTTTTCACAACTGGTTTACCAAAAAGTCCTGAATTGTCAGGCCTGGCTGCCCCAGACGCCTTTCCGAATAACCCAGTGGGTACTGAGCTATCCTGTCCTTCTTTCTTAACAAATAAACCTCCACTTGTTACTCCAAATCCACTAGCATCACTACCAGATGCTAACAAAGGTTTCCCAAACAAACTGGGTGGACTGGCATCAGAGGTGGTGGTTGTTCGACCAAACAGACCTGGAGCGTTTGAAGCTGTGGAAGATGATGACGACTGCTTGAATGCACTAGACTGTCCAACATAGAGTCCATATGGAGAAGTTGCGGTTTGTGGTTTGCCTTGAAACAGAGAACCTGGACCAGAAGTAGTTGATGACGATGTTGCAGAATATGCAGGTAATGGTTGTCCAAACAAACTAACAGATGGTTGAGTAGCTGAAGCAGCTGTGGATGATACCACTTGCCCAAATACACCACCAGTGGATGCAACGGATGCAGTAGTGGCTGATGTGGTTTGTCCAAAAAATGTAGATGTCGACTGAGACACAGAGGATGTTGTATCATTAGGCTTTCCAAACAAAGATGTTCCTCCAAATGAATTTCTAGGAGAAGAGGTACTTGTCGCAACACCAGGTGGTCTGGCGAATAGTGAAGGTGTGGATACAGACGACTGACCAAAACCAGGGCTGGTCGGTTGCCCAATACCAGACGATGGTTGTCCTAAACCAGGACTAGTAATTTGACCAAAACTAGAACCTGTTGTTTGTCCAAAGCCAGAACTAGTAGTCTGTCCAAAGCCAGAACCAGTACTTTGTCCAAAGCCAGAACCAGTACTTTGTCCAAAGCCAGAACCAGTACTTTGTCCTAAGCCAGAACCAGTACTTTGTCCAAAGCCAGAACCAGTACTTTGTCCAAAGCCAGAACCAGTAGTTTGTCCAAAGCTAGCACCAGTAAGTTGTCCAAAGCCAGAATTAGTAGTTTGTCCTGAAGCAAAACCTGTACTATGAGCAAAGCCAGAAGTGTTTGATGGTTGAGAACTAGAAGTTTGACCTAGGATGGAACTATTACTTTGTCCAAATCCAGAACCTGTTGTTTGTCCAAATCCAGAATTAGTTGCTTGTCCAAAACCAGAGCTTGTAGCTTGACCAATGCTAGAATTATTGGTTTGTCCAAATGCAGAACCAGTAGTTTGTCCAAATCCAGAACTAGTCGATTGTCCAAAACCAGAACTAGTTCCTTGTCCAAATGCAGGTGATGCTTGGCCTATTGTATT
Source organism: Cyrtodaria siliqua (assembly GCA_037043455.1). Taxonomy (NCBI): domain Eukaryota; kingdom Metazoa; phylum Mollusca; class Bivalvia; order Adapedonta; family Hiatellidae; genus Cyrtodaria; species Cyrtodaria siliqua. Next base: position 19,944 of record JAWPHD010016656.1, read on the forward strand.
ACTTCCAGCTGATGTTGACTGGGATAGAGTTTGCTGTCCAAAGAGACTGTTTGACGTTTGTGAACCAAAACCTCCAGTACCAGTCTGAGAGGAACCACCAGTTCCCTGTCCAAACAAAGAGGTCTGCTGCCCAAAAGGGGAAACTGGTGCTGCGGCATTACCAAATAGTGAAGCAGATTGTGCATTCTGGGTGCCAAACACATTGGAACCAAAGGGATTGTTTCCAAAGTTTGCCATCATGAATCATGAATCCTCCTCTAAACAATCTTCAACATTCTGAAAAGGATAAAACTATAATATAATGTCAGGCTCCAAACAGCAGAACAAATAGACAGATGTAAGTATTAGTAATAACCATGATATACTTGTGTCTTATATTTTGTCTTTTTCACCAAGGCATCAAGGTGGTAAAACATTTATGTTTAACTATATTCAAAAGAAGTGTTTTGTGAGGCAGTGATGATTGATACAGTGTTTAAGATAAAACAAATGCTATCTTTCAGATGGATCTCCAAGTATTGGAGGAAACTATATACAACAACATGATATTCGATTTCATTCAAATACAACTTGCATAGTATTCTTGCATTATTTAAGAAAAATCAGACCATTTTGGAAATATGGTATGTAGCGACATAGCCAAACAAGTTCTGTTGTTGAAAGTTCTGAAAAACTTGGAAAAAGATGAACTGAAAATTTGCGAAGAAACATATATGGAGGCGGCCATCTTTGAAAAATGACGTCATCGTGTCTTTTTACCATATATGGCATACTGACAAAATGTATTTTGAAGCAAAGAAAATCACTACAAATGAAAAATAAGCATACAATTTATACATTTTACATTTGTATATTTGTTTTTAATCAATTTGCGGTGATTTTCTTTGCTTTAAAATACATTTTGTCGTTCCAAGATGGCCGCCTCCATTTATGTTCTTTGCAAGTTTTCAATATGTCATATCTCCTTTATTGTTCATGACATTTTGATAATTCTTTCAGTCTTTTTTTAAAATGTTCAGAGCCCTTTTAAAAAACCCTTGTTTGAAAATAGTGCATCAACCCCCATTAATATTATCAGGAAAAGTTAACTGCACATTCAAGGTTAGCTTACCTAACCAAAGTGATGTTTATGGAAAATAACGCAAAATTTTACATTGAGCTTGGTATTGTTTGTTATTCTGCGATGTCCACCTTGCCAACAATACACATGACCAAGTATTAAAGACATAATGTGAGGCAATCACATAAGTTAACTGAGCTTAAGTTACCTAACCAAGGTTAAGTTACCTTTAGAACCAAGGTTAAGTTACCTAACCAAGGTCGTTTGGGGGAAAATAAGCAATATGACCTTGGCCTTGGTATTTTTTGTCATTCAGTGATGTCCATCAATGCCAACAATACATATGACAAAGAAAATGAGGCAATCACCTACAGTTAACTGCGGTTCACTTACCTAACCAAGGTTGTTACCTAACCAAGGCTAAGTTTTTGGGAAAATAACGCAAAATATGACCTTGACCTTGGTAATTTTAGCATTACATGATATCCCTTTACCCAACAAAGCACCTGACAAAGTTTCAGCAAAATTCCAGCAGAGGTTGTTGAGATATAATTGTTTAAAATGCGGCCACTGCCGCCGTAAAAGTGACTCCTATGTCTTACTACCCACTATCATGGGCGAGACAATAACTATTAACCGTCATCAAATAACCTTCAAATGCCAAAGAGAAAGTGAAAAAACTGGCTCAAAGTAAGCCATATCAGCAATCTTAATCGCTCAGCAGCTGCTATTTAATTTGTGCTTTCTATTTGGCTTAATCAGAAAAGTGGTCCCCAGAAATGTGAAAACCTGTCACGTGACTGTAATATTTTATTAAAATGGAAGCGGGTGAGAAATAGACTTGACCCGTTTCATTTTCTTATATAAAATATACACAGCAAAAGTAAGCACATTCTAGTAAGATTTTGTTGCATAAACTATTTAATTGCAGTATAATTGACAACAGGTGTTGTAAGATCCAATGTATCTTTTTTTGGTGTTGCTTGATTTTAAAACACCAATATGCATTTAATTTAAATTACAGTCTAATATTTTGGTTTTTCATATATATGGAGATCGAGCTAGGAAAAAGTCAAAGTAAACCCCTTTATTTTCACCTATTGTATATCTCAACATCTCGGAAATATGGAACTAATGACAGGATGTGGAAGTTCAAAATTAAACATTTAATACATGTAGTTGAGGTTATTTTTTTAAAATTATGACAAAAAAAGAAAGTAGGTACACTTTGACATTTGGCGGGGAAAATTATGACAAAAAACGAAAGTAGGTACACTTTGACATTTGGCGGGGAAAAAAATGCAAAACTGGTGGGGGGGTCACAGGTTCACTTTGGAGCCAGAAACGACTAACTTTTCAAAACTTGACATAAAATTCGCTATGAAAAAAAAAAGTTCCTCATTCAATGGCACTTGAATGTAAGTATCAGGCAAGGGGTGACATATATGGCTACAAGATATAGGGAAATCAGGGTAGCCCTAAAGGCTATAATGCAGACTTTGGAAAAATCAATAGCTGTCTGTCACTTAAATGTGTAATTTATCTGACGATCTGAAAACAAGAGGTCAATGACCTTGAAGCTCTACTGATTGATTTTATTTTTAGCCGTGGCGGCCATCTTGAATTTCCGGCCGACCTGAAATTTTGCTAGGATCAATTAGACATCAAGAGCAACATTCCTGTGAAGTTTCATGAAAATCCGTCAAGTAGTTTCAGAGGAGTAGTCACTACAAGTTTTCATTATATAACTCTATGTAAACAAAGATGGCCGCTGAATGCCATGTTTAACATCGAATCAAAACGATTTTTGACAAGGACCAACATCATGTCATGCTGATCATTTTAGAAAAAGTCCCATATCAATATCACTTATAGTTTTCAAGAAGTAGTCGCTACAAACTTGTATTTTGAAAATCTATTTTTAGCCATGGCGGCCATCTTGAATTTCCGGCCGACCTGAAATTTTGCTAGGATCAATTAGACATTAAGAGCAATATTCCTGTAAAGTTTCATGAAAATCCGCCACGTAGTTTCAGAGAAGTAATCGCTACAAGTTTTTACTATATAATTCTATGTAAACAAAGATGGCCGCCATGTTTAACGTTGAATCAAAACGATTTTTGACAAGGACCAACATCATGTCATGCTGATCATTTTAGAAAAAGTCCCATATCAATATCACTTATAGTTTTCAAGAAGTAGTCGCTACAAACGATGTATTTTGAAAAATTATTTTTAGCCGTGGCGGCTATCTTGAATTTCCGGCCGACCTAAAATTTTGCTAGGATCAATAAGACATCAAGAGCAACATTCCTGTGAAGTTTCATGAAAATCCGTCAAGTAGTTTCAGAGGAGTAGTCGCTACAAGTTTTCATTATATAACTCTATGTAAACAAAGATGGCCGCTGGCAGCCATGTTTAACGCCGAATCAAAACGATTTTCGACAAGGACCAACATCATGTCATGCTGATCATTTTAGAAAAAGTCCCATATCAATATCACTTAGAGTTTTCAAGAAGTAGTCGCTACAAACTTGTATTTTAAAAATCTATTTTTAGCTTTGGCGGCCATCTTGGATTTCACATCAACATGAATTTTTGCTAGGATCAACTAGACTTCATGTGCAACATTTCTGTAAAGTTTCATGAATATCCATCCAGTAGTTTCAGAGGAGTATTCACTACAAATAAAAGTTTACAGATGGACAGACAGACGGACGGACAGACGGACGCCTTGGCATAAGCTCTGCTGATCTCTGATCAGTTGAGCTAAAAACTACAAATGTGATTAAAAATAGTAGTCAATTGTCGGAAAAAAGAAAAACGAAACATACACTTCTCAAAACTGCTAACTACACCGCTCACGTTTTGGGTTATATATATCGATGGGTTGAATGTTTTTCAATAAAATAAAAAGGAAATACCAATTCAATCATTTTTACATCATTTCATTTTATTTTTTTCATGGGCAATGCTAGAACTAAACCACAATAAGCAATTACAAACGACCCATGTAAACACTAAAGTCACACTTTTCCCATATCTACATGTAGATATGGGAAAAGTGTGACTTTAGTGTTTACATGGGTCGTTTGTAATTGCTTATTGTATGTAGATATGGGAAAAGTGTGACTTTAGTGTTTACATGGGTCGTTTGTAATTGCTTATTGTGGTTTAGTTCTAGCATTGCCCATGAAAAAAATAAAATGAAATGATGTAAAAATGATTGAATTGGTATTTCCTTTTTATTTTATTGAAAAACATTCAACCCATCGATATATATAACCCAAAACGTGAGCGGTGTAGTTAGCAGTTTTGAGAAGTGTACTATTGCCGTAAAAATGTGAAAATCGAAGCTTTGCAAAGAAACATAAAGACAATTACTTTAGATATAGTTCTAAATAATATTTCAAACGCAGTTCAAAATACACACCGAGCAAGATTATGAAAACATCTTTTATTTGTTTACCATTATCACCATCTCGTTTTATTCGGATCATCCAATAGTGATACCGATTGACGGAAATCAACAATGTTAGTCCGATTTCATAATAAAATAGACAAGATGTTATTGACTTACATCATCATCGTATATTATCACACATTATGACGTATAGTCTGTTTATAAACAATTAGTGAGTACATGTGTTTGTACAGATTTCTCTCTTTCTTTCTTTCTTTCTTCTGATACTATAGTACACACAATTTTGATTTATCATGGCAGCTTCGTTTCTGAGGATGGGTTTACCTGCAGGCTTTTTGTGATTAACACAGAAATTCAGCGAGATCTTGAACGTGCATATGGTATGTCTCTCCCTGCACTGGTATGTCTCTCCCTGCACATGCCTAGGACAAACAGCATTACATCCCCAAGAAGGAAGGCATACTTTCAGACTACCTTTAACTATCTTGCCCGAATAAGATATAGATCTAAGGGACGTGACCTCACCGGGAGTCGAACCCGAGACTTCTGTATCGACAGTAAGCAAGTATGCTAACCACTCGGCCATCGCATCTTTTTAGGCACAGTAACGTTATGGTCATTTATGAAAAATGTTAACCAGTAGCTAATTGAATATAATTATTTAGAACAAGACGAGGTCTAGATTGAGTAAATGATGTTCAGGCCCCAAGATGTTACTCACAGGGGTAGGAACAGCCTCCCTCCCCAGCTCCCAATAATTTGACAGGCGTGTTGGGTGGGGGAAGTATCTGATTCGAGTTAAAGTTCAAAAAGTATTTTTTTATCCAATGCTATCCAGGCTTATAGTTTGGCGATTTCCATCTGTCTGTCTGTCCGTCTACAGGTTTTGAAGTTTTGGTTAAAGTTTTTAATTTTTCCTCAATTCTTCATTCCTCAAAATCGAATTGTTGGAAAACTTTGAAACTTGGTACCATGTTCATTACACAATGTTATATATGACAAGAACCATAACCATGCATTTTACCTGAAATATTCCTCTTTTTACTTCGATTTTTCAGTTAAAATGTTAAATTTGCAATCCGGTGTTCGAACCACTGTTGGTGCTATGTCTTGTTTTTTTTATGTTTAACAGAGTTTGAGTTTGCCACTCCCTCCTGGCATATAAATGAAAAGTTCCTGTGCCAGTGTAACTGTAACTGGGAGTCCGAACATCGAGAACGGTGAATCAAACAAATTTCTTTTCTACATAAATGTGGTGAAATTTGGTGCATTTTCAGAATAAGTTGATGAAAAACATCGGATCCGGTGCCCCTAACCCCCAGACACACTCCAATAAATTTGATTTAACTACTGAAATGTTCTGAAAATGAACCACCATTCATCAAATGTCATGTAGGAAACACAAAATTCATATGTTTTGAAAACAGTGTACATTTCTCAAACATACATGTACATCATCAATATGATTAGACAATACTTAAGAAACACATTAACACTGTTTTGAAAATGTATATTCGGAAAAAAGCTTCAAATCATATAATATATATTTATTTTTTTGCGTAATGACATAATGTTAAAATATTGGTAGGGATCCATAAGGAAGCTGGGTAATGCAGTTTGAAAAGTATGCATCACGTGAGCTGTTTTTTTCATTTAATTTCAGGTAAATGTTATTTTAACAGTTTGCACGATTAAAAAAAATTACGTTTTAGTAACTTAGAATTTCAGTTGCATTTTGGCTCGTGTCGAAAAGTGATAAATACGAGCCTCTGCTGAGTATTTATCACTTTTCTTAACTCACCAGAATACAGCTGAAATTCTAAGTTGCTAACCATGTAATTCTTATGTAGTAGATAGTCCGACCGATTAGCTCAGTTGGAAGAGTATCGGAAAGGTAATCCGAAGGTCAGAAGAACGAAAAGATCAAGGCCTACGGGGTTGAGTCCCGGTTGAGCTGCACATTTGTCTAGCCTTTTATGACGGCTGGTGATCCAGACATTGTCGATCCGAACTGGATCATGACTAGATAGCATTCCTAGTTTCGTTCCAATAGTTGCGTTGTAAACCGTCGCCTCTCACCGCTGAGGGTTCAACTTGAAAGTGAGAAAGTGTCGATTCTTACAGATGGCGAGAGGTGTATAGTACTGGTTCTACCCAGGAATAGTGGGTGGTCTGCCCCCAATCGAAAAAAATCGACCGTCATAAATACTGTGGGGGAAAAAAACATGGTAAAAAAGTAAAAACACAGTTAAAGTCCCTTAGTACTAACAAACTTAACTCCCTTGATAAATGGAGGTCACTCCCATCACTGTTCAAAACGAAGTTCACTCCCATCTCCATCTGATACCCTGCCCACCTATATTCGCTTTCGCTTGGACAGGTTACCAAACAAAAGCGGTTATACATGACGTCACATAATCCTTCTGCTGTGACGTCAATAGGTAAACACGTCATTAGGTAAACAAATGACAAAGTGCTGTCAAAAAATCAACAACATCAAGGTAAGTTATATATTTCTCTCGATAATCTTAGATACTTGATTACTTTACCAAATGGTGTATTTAACGATTCACCTCTTTTATATTTTATATTCTCTCACAAACATATGTATATTTTTAAATTGAAAACCAAGTGTACTGTACAGTAACAGTATTTAGCACGTCATTGAAAACATTTATAAGTGGGGCTGTACCGTGGAGAAGGGAGGCAGTAGAGTGGGGTAGTGGCAGGTAAAGGGGTAGTGGTGGGTATGCGCCATCTGCCTGTGCTTGATCCCAGTGGGGTGATGTCTCATGTTTTTCAAACATATTCCCTCGGTACCATTTTCGGGCAAGGTACTGTGAAAGTATGAGATAATTTGGAGGGGATGTAAGGTCGTCGGTCCCGTGTGCAGGGAGTGCCATACCGAAATGTGGTATGTACGTTAAAGATCTCGCTGTGTTAATCGGTGACACAAGAAATGAGGCTGCCACGATAATCAGAACTGAGTGTGTGCCATAACAGGAGAAAGGAACAGGTGGCTCAGCACCACCCCTTCCAATTTTCTGAGAGTGGGGATGGGCCACCTCCACCCCAAATATTTTGAAAGCATGTTGATCTCTCAAAAATGTGTTTGTGTCCTGAAATGTTACAGTCACAGGGCAACAAATAGCCCAAGTAACATTAAAATGTTATAAGAATGGAGATTAAAATGTATTGACAACCAAAAGATTAAGATTATATTAAGATTATACAAACAATTGCACAACACTTATCTTCCATGAGGCCTTCTAATAACAACAGCAAAGTGTTCTAATAAAAAATATCAAGTGAATACATGCACATAATATTTATACTATATGTTACAAGCTGGCATGCAAAACAATACAGGTGGTTCAGCACCACCCCTCCCAATTCACTATTAACACAACTTATTTTGAGCAGAACACCTGTTATCTTGAAATAGAAATAGTTTATAATTGTATTTGAAAGCATAAATAGAAACAGAAGTCCGGATATTTTCTGGGATTGAATTCCAAGTCCGCATGGCAACGTAGGTAAAAGATTGTTTTAAATATTCGGATTTATGTCTAGAGGATGTTTAATGTCATGTTTAATGCATGATCTTAAATTATATTTATTATTTTCAGAAAATGTTATTTACTTATGTACATTGGTGTGAGATAATGAATTGCTTTATAAACTAAAACACCTACTTGAAATTTACATCTTGTTTCAAATGACATCCAATTTAACTCATTGAAAAGATTTGCAGAAGGTGTATGTAAAGGTTTTATAAAAATCCAGCATGCAATGTTTTTTGTAAAGTAACAACCTTTGTAAAATTTGATTTAGTACAATTACTCCAGAGGATAGAACCATAATCAAATATTGATCGGAACTAAATTTGTATTATAGAATTATAGCTTTTTCAAGTGTCAGTTATTTAGATATTCGTCTTAAAAGAGTCAATTTACTCTATGATTACAGACTTTGCTTATCTGAACATCCCACTTTAGATGTTGATCTATTGTAATTCCGAGAAGTTTTTGAGAAGACTCTGATTGTATCAGGCAATTATCTATTGAAAACGTGAGTTTTCGAGAATGGTTTATTTTATATTTTGAACTTATAAATAGCATACATGTTGGTTTTGTAGGATTTATAACCATGTTATTTATAGTGCACCATTCAATTATGTTATTTGTCTCTTTGTAATTTACTATCAATGGATGACACATCCGCACCTGTTGTATGAACTGTATGTAGGATGAAAAATAGTCTAGAAAAAAGAACACAGCTCGGCATTATCCATTATTGAAGACTATTCAAATAAATTAAAGGGACAATAGATATAATTCCCCTGACAAAAACGTATATACCGGTAGGCATTTTAGTGAGATCAAGATTTAATAGCAGTCAGATATTTTTTTTGATTTGATCGGCCAGTTACTGCAAAAACAGGTTTGTAAATCTAGTACAACCTGCCACCTGTCCTCAGTAAGAGGATAAAAAAAAGATGGCTTGTGCAAAAAATACACGTCTATGAGTATGAACGGCGAGACAATTTTTGATTTGCGTCGTCCTGCGGCGGGGTACACACTGCACACTATAAACATCCCTATGTAAGGCCAATCAAAAAAATAGGTCTGTTTCTGATCTTGTCCCCACCCCCCAAAAATAGGGTAGGTAGGTAGGATTTTTTTCCCCAGAATTAATCCTTACTATACTAAATTCAAATCAAGAACATTAAAAGCACGTTTTCTTGAACATATACAGCCACACTTACATGCCTTAAAAAACAAAATAGGGTCGGTCGGAAGAACAAACTTGTTTTTTTTGGGGCCTAAAATCTTTTTTAGAAGGGCGAGAAAATGTAAATGCATCCATTGTAAACCCAGATCAGCCTGCAAGAAACTCGCAGGCTGATCAGGGTTTACAGTGTCTGGCTGCTGATCAGTCATTTCCCCCCCCAAAAAAATACCCATTTGTCACATAAATGGAATGGTCTTAATTCAAAGAAAGAACAGTCCATTATATATATCTGGCGGGTTAAGGGTCAATGCTATCAATCGCGGTTGCTGATTCCGGTATACCTTTGTCCGGTATGTATGAGTTAATATATCATGCAATAATGTAGGATCAAGGTGTGAACAAAACAATATTCTTGGTCTAAATTTTAAGATTAAAGTCTAGTCCATAACTTATTCCCATTTTCAGTCCAATGCCAGTGGTTTTTGGAGTTGAGCTCGATATGAGGCAGTGCCTTATTCATATTAACTTTAAATAGTGGCGGATCAATTCTAAAAGCGCTCCAAAAATCTTTAGCAGTCAGGTAGTACCATCATGACTGATGATGTGGTTACGACACCAAGTACTTCTTATTTTAACAGGAAGTTAAGAGTTACCTTCACTGATTCAGTTAAATTACCAATTATACCAAGTAAGTAAGGCCTGCTCCAAAGCCTGCAAGACTCGGTGCATTGCATGTGATGATTGCGACCAGTGGATGCACAAATCATGCATAGGTCTGACAACAGCAGAACTCAGTGCCCTGGGTAAGAACGAAGAAAACTGGACTTGCCCCAAGTGCTTGAAACCAAATAACTCCAGCACTGTGTACTCTGTACCAGAAGCTGATAGTAACTTGTCAATAAACCCAGGTCTCTTCGACAGCATATCTGATATTTCGCAGTCAACAAGAGCCAGCATTAGCACAGAACAAGACAGTAACTCAACTTTCGATGGTTTTAACCTGAGCTCACACATCCAGACCTCTTCACCAAAAACCGAGAAACAACAGGACTTCCGATAGAATCTTAGAATCTTGAACATAAATTTTCAAAGTCTCCGAAAGAAAGGCAAACTTCTCGAAGCCATTATTGAAGATACTGATCCAGATATCATCATTGGTACTGAGACATGGCTAGAAAGCGACATAAAGTCCTCAGAGATCTTACCATTTCAACTTGGCTACGATACAGACCTAACGACCCACATGGCGGTGTTATTATTGCAGCAAAGAAGCACCTTCAACTTGGAGACAAAAGCTAGCCCCAACATCGAGTTTTTAAGCGCAACTGTTAAAGTCGAAAAGAAGAAAATTACTGTAGCGGCCTATTACAGACCACATGACAAGAGTGATGAAACCTACCTAGAATCAGTAAAAGAAGAATTTTCATCATTAAGAGCCAACTGCAAGAAAAATATTCTATTAATTGGGGGAGATTTTAACCTTCCTGGCATCAACTGGCAAGATCTAACCATCTCTAGCTCCCAATACAACAACCGAGTGAATAAGACAATAATAACAATAAATAATAACAGCCTAGCTAGAACAGATAGTGAACTTCTCAACACGTAAACAAAACATACAGTTTGATATTTTTCTCACCACCCACCCCAGCTTCAAGCAGAGATGTAAACCCATGCCATCCATAGGTAACAGTGACCACGATATTGTCTTGCTTGATACAACTATATCAGCCAGAAGACCCAAACCAATACGCAGACAGATATTCCTATGGAAGGAGGCAGACATCCATGGCATAAAGGAAGACCTCACAAACCTCTCTGACATAATCCAGGAACATGACGACATCAACGGAACATGGAACAATGTCAAGACAACCATACTCAACACCAGCAAAAAGAGAGTACCATCTAAACTAACAATTTCCCGTCATACTAAGCCTTGGATGAACACTAAACTGAAAAAGGACATCGACCGGTACAATCAACTACAAGGGGAGGTGCGGTACCAAATAAGGAAGGCAAATTTAAGAGTTACTTGGAATCAACAGTGAGCAACGACTATAAAGACAACTCAAATAAGTTCTGGTCCTACATAAAGAACAAAGGTCAAGAATCTTCAGGTGTAGCACCACTAAAAAACAGTGACGGATTTCTTCAGAGCGACACTAAGTCCAGAGGCAACATCGTCAACGAACAGTTTAAGTCTGCTTTTACCAATGAGAATACCTCCAACACTCCAGATAAAGGCCCAAGTAATATACCACCCATGTAGAACATCACAGTACTCTGGAAAGGTGTCCACAAGCTCTTGGTCAACTTGAAAACACACAAAGCAACAGGCCCTGACTCTATTCCATCATTCATACTGAAAGCAGCAGTATCAGAATTGGCACCAGCATTAGCAAAACTCTTCCAAATTTCGATAAACCTTGGAGAAGTCCCACAAGACTGGAGAGAAGCTTTAGTGGTACCTATCTTCAAGAAGGGAGACAAACACCAAGCAGCCAACTACAGGCCCGTATCACTAACCTCTATCACTTGCAAGCTGCTGGAACACATTGTACATAGTAGTATAATGCAGCATTTCGACAACATAATTTGCGACAACCAGCACGGATTCAGGAAAAGGCGCTCAAATGAATCACAGTTTCTGACCACCATCCAAGACATTGCTTCCAAAGTGGCGAAGGGCAAGCAGGTTGATGTTATACTGCTTGACTTCGCCAAGGCCTTTAACAAAGTCCCACAAATAAGACTCATCCACAAACTGGACCACTACGGAGTGAGAGGCAGTACCAATAAATGGATCCATTCCTTCCTTAGCCACAGAACACAACAAGTTGTCTTAGATGGTACGAGGTCGGAGACAGCAGATGTAATGTCGGGAGTCCCTCAGGGAACAGTGCTCGGACCTCTGTTGTTCCTTGCCTTCATCAATGACCTACCAGAGTCTATCACATGCTCCCGAACTAAATTATTTGCAGACGACAGCCTTCTTTACAAAGTCATTGAGAACTCCACTGACAGCCAGCTACTCCAAAGGGACCTTATCGCCTTAGAAACCTGGGAAGAAACTTGGCAGATGAGTTTTAACCCCAGTAAATGCACAAGACTGAGGATCATGCCCAACAACAAAAAGAAGGCCATTCGGTCAAATTACCAACTCCATGGCCACACACTGGACGTAGAAGAGGCCAGCAAATACTTGAGAGTCACCATCAGCAACAACCTCTCATGGGACCGGCATATACAGAACGCCATTGGTAAAGGCAACCAAACTATTGGCTTCCTGAGAAGGAACTTAAAGGAATGCATGCCTCAGGTCAAAGCAGCCTCGTACACCGCTATGGTTAGACCAACACTGGAATATGCCTCCACTGTCTGGGATCCATACCACCAGACCAATGTCAAAGCCCTAGAGCAGGTCCAATGCCGTGCTGCCCGCTATGTCTTCAATGACTACTCCAGCAAATCCCCAGGATGTGTCACTAAGATGCTAAAAGACCTCAACTGGGAATCGCTCGAGACCAGACGAAGACATAACCGACTGCCCATGCTACAGCATGGTACAGTTGACATCCCCTTGGAGAAGTACTTGCACGCCAGTGACACCCGTAAAAGAGGACAGCACCGATTCTTCCAGGAGAGAATAACAGACAAGGCCTACTACAATTCATTCTTCCCAAGAACATTGAGAGATTGGAACACACTCCCATCTACAGTGGTCTCCTCGCCCTCACTGGAAGAATTCAGATCACTCCTGGAGTCTCTTGGTGTGATCTGCTCCTTCATACTCATAGCGACAAAGACAGCTCAGTGTAAAATAAATTAACAATTTTAACTGTACATAGTTTTTGGACTAGCTGTGCGACATCAGCATACCTAGACACGCAGAGCTAATTACGATCTATGAAGATCCCAGCTCTTTACCTGGAAGAAGAAGGCTAAGTACGAGTCATACAACGACTGATCTTTGTGATAATACAATCGCGAAAACTAATGTCAATTATAAATACCGTTGATTACGATCATGAGTAGCACATACTTCCAGGTTGAACTAAATATAATATTATGTTTCTCACGTTTCATTATTAGACTGTGTGCCCAAGGTTTCTTGATGTGTGGTAAAAATATATTGCCTAGCTTTTGGTTTGAGTTGAAAACCCAAATAAAGTTTGACCAATCAAATTCCAGATCGAGTTCGATTTCTCCGTGGCATTTATTTCCGGTATGGCTGGTTTCCTGTCAAGATTTTGTGGCAAAATAAAAGGCTGGATTCAATGGTCATGGAGTTATCTTTGGGCTGTATGGTTCATGCTTGTTGTATTTGTGATCTATATTCTTCGTGGTCCATTGAAGTTGAGTGAAAATATCTCATACGGTATGCATTTTAACAATACCATGTACGTTTACCCCACCCACTACATTTGCCTAATAATGACAGTTTACAAATAAACCTTTTTTTAGACCATGCATAGTTGTAACATCCGAAAATATATGTTACACCTTCATTATAATAGTATGAAATATGCAATACCTATCAACCTATAGTAGTAGTGTCAGCAGTCCTGTGTTTAGTACACTCGACCCAAGTGGTGAGCGATCACCGACTGACCGAGCACGTCCCAGGTGGCAGAGGTCCGTGTTCAGTAACTGCAATAATTGCCATTCTGGCATAGTAACATCATGTTTTTAAATGCACGCTCGCGTTCAACGTACTGTATTTCTAATGACACCAGGTTAGAGTATGTAGCCCAGGGTTCTCCACAGGAATTATTTCAGGTGCTGGCATAGGCAGCGCAGGGGTTGGGTTTGGGAGGGGGTCGCCCCCTCCGCAAACCCCCCCCCGACTGTCGATTTTTTTCCAATTCTAGGGTGCACCATATGCCCCGAGATGATTTTTTTAATTATAAAATGAAGTTATGGAAGAACTATATTAAAGAGAATATAATTATACAGTAAAATCAGGGAGTACGTTATAGGGAGAAGAAACGGGTTCATAAACGCTCTAGTTTATCGATTTATGTTGTCGCGCTAGAACGCCGCCATTTACTATTTTATCGATACAGGTAAATCGATCGTAAGCGCGTTACATTTGAAAAGTTAAAATTTCAGCCAACATCTCAAATTAGGCAGTTTTTACAGCCCCTTTTTACGGCTTTCTGTTATAATCAACGTCACGAAATTACATTATTGACAAAGATAAATATGTCTACTATTCACTTTTTGTTATTATTAATGCCTAATATAACCTATACTTCGTATCTCATTTGCAATAGCTTCACACCATTTTTAATTCTATAAAATAAAAAATTTAGCTGATATCTCAAAAGGCACATTTTCATCACCTCTTTTTAGGCTTTGTCTTATAATCACCACCATGAAATTACCTTCTTTACAAAGATAAATATGTTTACTATTCACTTTTTGTTATTATTAATGCCTAAATAACCCGTAGTCTCGTATCTCGTTTGCAATAGCTATACACTGTCACCATTTTTTATTTGGCGCAGAGTGGCGCCATCATTGTTACACGGAACCGTCTGGTAAAATGTGCTTTTAAATATGCAAACAAATACACGCTCTGTATCAGAGGACACAATGTAAATAAATAATACTTATGTTTACATTTAGCACCTTTAGTGAGTTTGTAAGTGTAATAATTTATAAGAATTTGCTGTTTTTCACACACTCGCGAAACAACCGGAAATAGTCATTTTCACGGAGTAGTGAAACACATGCGCGACAACATAAATCGGCAAAACGAGCCCGTTTCTCCTCCCTATAACGTACTCCCTGGTAAAATAGTATTTTATTGACTCATTTCCATCTCATGCCTAAAAAATAAAAAAAAGATACTTTTTAAAACAAGGTTTATACAATATATAATTATATAGGTAGTATACATCATAGACCTTCATACATAGTATTTACATAAATGAAATATAATCTGTACATAAATATAATATACCCTAGTACAAACTACAACATGAAATAATATAATCTGTACATAAATATACTTTTTTTTTATACCCCAATACAACAAACACTTTATCCATTAAATTTAGACCATAATCAGCTACCATACACTTTACAATATCTGCATTTGAATAATACAATTTAATATTCATTCTTTACATTGATTGCCCTTAAATTACATGTATTTATTTACTAACCATTTTCCATTTCCTCAACCCATTTGAAGTCTTTCTCCCAGTCTGGATTGAACCCGGTCAGTCTGACCCTGGCTCTTTTGGCGACTGGTTCAGATGCTGAGTCACAGACAGTAGGTGCAGCCTCAACATTTCTTACCACAAAAAACTTGCCAATTCCCCCATCTAAGGGTCTCTTACTACTTTGCTTCGACATTTTGTTTAATATGATAAATTAATAGAAACATCGGGCATTTTATAGCAAAGTAACCCAGTTAAACCCAGTTTAACTTAATTAACTTAATTAAAGATATTAACTAATCTCTGAAAGTATTGAGTAATTAAAATAATCTGCAACACATTAATACTTATAAACTGCAGACGATCCACGCAGAGAGCCGACGAACATCAAAACATCATATATTTTTTTAACAACTCATTAATAATCACTCATCATGTATTTAAATAACATTATCCAATCAAGTATGTCACACCGCTTGATCTTATCTAATTAATCCCATCAAGTTTTGTTTGTCGGGACTTAATAATGATCAACAATAAAGTCAAGTGATACACAGCTAACGCAATGCGACAACACCTTATCTCTGCCTGATGACCTGCCTGATTTGGCTGGTTTATACAACTTTACACACTTGTCCTTGAGGTGTAGTATTTCACACCGATAGCGCGTGACTTACATCCTGTGTAGAGGGTGTGGTTATGGTGTATGTGTCAGACGATAAGCAACATGAATCGAGTAAATCAAAGCACCGCGCTTGTGATTTCAAGGACCGCGCTAATTTCAAGGACAGCGCAAATAAGGATTTTGATTTTCAAGCGCCGCGCTAGCGCGGTGCTTAAAGGCACTGTGGAGAACCCTGTAGCCATAGAGATCTTAGCTCCGGCCTCTCGTTATTGTTTAACAAGTCATCCCTGCCTTATTTAGCTGTGAGAATCATAGGGTTTATATTCTGTACTGACCATATAGCTACAATGTATGATTTCTTTGAAATTAAGTTAGACTATGGGGAATGACTCCAGTTCACACTTTCTGGCAAGGTTTCTGAAGACATTAACACAATGCTTACATATTAAAACTACTGCCGTACTTCTATTGACTAAACCTTTAATACCACATGTGTCCATGCATAAAACTAAACAAATAAAATAATATCATGCATACTCGCCTATTGCAACAACCCATTACGACAATATTTCCGCCATTCTCTTCTATATTATCTCATATATTGTATATGTTATTGTTTATTGAAAGTAAATATGTCATGTGTATGTTGATAGGGTCATCCCAAAATATCTCGCAAGAATTCCATATTTGGTTATTTAGCTCCGCCTAACTCATGAAAACAAAGACACAAAAAACAAGGTCAAACAAGATGATCAGAAAACCATAAGTTGGGCAGAGCTAAGTTTTTAAATACGGATGCTTGAGCTTTCTCCTAATGCGATTAAAACACAGACTGATTGAAAGTGAGAACTACATTTAATAATTATCTGTTGCACTGAAGTGGTAGATGGAGGGTACTGTGTTCCGGCATGGTCATGTTGACCCAGCACCCCCACCTACCACTTCAGTCCAGCAATAAAAGGCCTGAACCCAGCACCCTCCACCTACTCCTTCAGTACAACAATAACAGGCCTGAACACCTACCACTTCAGTGCAACAATAACAGGCCTGAACCCAGCACCCTCCACCTACTCTTTCAGTACAACAATAAAAGGCCTTAAGGAACCCAGCACCTACCACTTGAGTGCAACAATAACAGGCCTACCACTTCAGCAGTCTTTGAATTAACATTTTTATTTCACTAGCCCAAATTCTTATATACCCAATGGAAACCATAAATTAAAAAAAAAGGAAAGTTTACCCCCAAACAGGGCCTTTTTTCCTTCATAAGCAGAGTCTGAAATTGGCCTCTTTCCCTATCTACATGTATGTAGCCTACTTTTCCCGCTGCCTGTTTGGCTGAAAAACTCCCCTAATCCAGGGTAAACAATATTTTTTTTGTAAACAGCATTTCCCCACTCTTAGTTTCTCAACAATCATATGTTTTGGATACATTTATTGAAGAACGTTTATCTGAAGTGTACGTTTTCTCACCTAAAATGCTTCAAGGGCATATTGGCACGCCCATGTCTCCAATTTCTGTTCCCCCTCTATCTCAAAAAATCACACTCATTACATGGTCCTGCCTTAATTCCCTTAGGTGATGGGAAAGCTTATATTAGCAGGATTTTATAAAGGATACATTGTATTTCGACAATAAAACACGTTTAAAAACATTTTTTACTGGTAAAAAATGTGATAACCTGTTTAAAATTACCCATTAAATGTTTTAATATTACAATATATATGCAAACATTTTAAGCTGAAATTAAGGTTTTATTTTATACCCACGCCAACCCCGTTTTCGCTTCTTGAAGAAGGGGTTGGATAGGTTATGAAAGTTAATACTCGGACCACGTAATTCCCCCTTTATCTCGAAAATCACGCTTATTTTTCCACTATTGAAGGACATGGGCCTCTTTCCTATTTCCGAAAAAATAACTGCCAAACAAAAGATACATTGTTTCAATATCATCTCTGCCAAGTTAAAAAATGAGTCAAATTGATGCATGTGTTATACAGATCACACCGTATAACCGGCAATCACCAAGTCGGGTATAGTTTCAATTTCGATTTTAACGTGAATATTGTGTATCGTGAAAAAATACAGAACTATGTGCAAAGGGGCGAGTTTTGGCTTGAAAGTGTGTCAGTTGTGCTTCTTGTGTAAACCTTCATAAGTTTATAGACAATATCTCGTCTATTTTCCACTAATATGGACTAATGTTGAATGTTCTTCAACAGCTCATCAACACAGTATATGTTATTTAGAGCCGCCCCAGAGAGAGGAAGGATACATACGAATCCAGGAACCTTGCCCTACTCTTATTATGGAATAGATTCTTATGGTTCTTTAACGTGCTCGGAGGATAGACCTATACACGGGACTGCCCAGTTTACGTTCCCATCCGACAGATGAGGCTAAGGGAAAGTGTCTTGCCCAAGTGCACACCGACAAAACTCAGTGGCACCACGGAGGATTGTGAACCCTAGGCCTTTGGTTAAAAATCCGCCGCGCTACCGACAGCGCCACGCCAGGCCTCAGACTAAAACGTATTACCATAATATGCACACATATCTGAACATCCTACAATACCAAGTGTTTGTTATATCAATCAATCCGCGTAGCTATAAATAAAATAAAAAATACCTACCATTTCGTCATGGCTTTAAAATCGGAACTGATTTAGAAACTATACCCGACTTGGTGATTGCCAGTTGTACGGTGTGCAGATGTTGCTTATCTTGATTATTGAAGAGAACAAAATACAAGTGAATTTCTGCTTGTTTACATAACTAGTATCAGGGCTGTACAAATACTTTTTTTAGCCATTAGTCCGGGACTAGTCACCCTGTCAAAAGTGACTAGTCCCAAAAAATGGACACAAGTCCTGAATTATTTCGATTTCTCAATATGTTAAAACTGCGTCTTGCATACTCATTACAATTCATTATACACAGTAAAGGAAACAATCCTTATTTACTCCTCAGACAATTAATGTATGTTTCAGTGGTATAGATTGTAGACTGCCATTGCAATAGTAAGAATCACATCTGCATTTTTAAATTTCAATATAAATATTGAGTTCCATATTACAGTTCAGATAATCATTTAATGGAGAGAGAAAAAAGTCAACTTTATATAGGTAAGGGGCTACAGATGAGATTATTAACTTTATTATCATTTTACCTAATGCAAACAATAAATAACGTGAATCAATATAAACATTTTATTTTTATGCTTTTGTCCACTACTCCAGATGATTTTGACTTTTTGATTGGCTGTGTATCACATTCTAAATTTTTCCTCTTTTTATTTTTACTTTCACTTTGGCTTTCATATTTTCCTTATTTTTAACACTGAAAAAGTTCAACAAACTCATTTTTGAAATGTAAACATTAGCACTGCTGAATACGAAATCAAACTGATTATGTTTATCAGTTCATTTTTTTTTTATTTCATTTTTTTTGACAACTCAATTCTTCGAACGTAATTAGTACACTAACTATGCACAAACCGTTACCCCACCCGCCTTTCATGTCTGTTACAATTACGCTCAACAATACACTGAGAAACAATAAAAAACGTTTCATATCAAACATACTTCCATTATCAAAGGTCCTTAGTTACTCATCGAAAGATTGCCGACAAATCGGCCTGATTGCTAATTAACGTGTTAGTGTTATTGTTTCAGTGTATCGCCATTTTCAGCTCACCACGTGACGAACAGGTAATCACGTGACGAACAGGTAATCACGTGACGAACATGTGATTTACCTGTAGTAGTCGTTTCATTGGCTAGCGGGTCTGGATTAAAATAGATCGGGTCAATTGATTGGATAATGTCGACAATGCAGACTGTCATCTTTGTTTACATAGAGTTATATAATGAAAACTTGTAGCGACTACTTCTCTGAAACTCCTTGACGGATTTTCATGAAACTTCACAGGAATGTTGCTCTTGATATCTAATTGATCCTAGCAAAATTTCAGGTCGGCCGGAAATTCAAGATGGCCGTCACGGCTAAAAATATTTTTTCAAAAAACAAGTTTGTAGCGACTACTTCTTGAAAACTATAAGTGATATTGATATGCGTCTTTTCCTAAAATGATCAGTATGACATGATGTTGATCCTTGTCGAAAATTAATTTGATTCGACGTTAAACATGGCTGCCAGCGGCCATCTTTGTTTACATAGAGTTATATAATGAAAACTTGTAGTGACTACTTCTCTGAAGTTATTTGACAGATTTTCATGAAACTTCACAGGAATGTTGCTCTTGATGTCTGATTGATCCTAGCAAAATTTCAGGTCGGCCGGAAATCAAGATGGCTGCCTTGGTTAAAAATAGATTTTCAAAATACAAGTTTGTAGCGACTACTTCTTTGAAACTACTTGGCAGATTTTCATGAAACTTTACAGGAATGTTGCTCTTAATGTCTAATTGATCCTAGCAAAATTTCAGATCGGCCAGAAATTCAAGATGGCCGCCACAGCTAAAATTAGATTTTTTAAAAAAGAAGTTTGTAGCGACTACGTCTTGAAAACTATAAGTGATATTGATATGGGACTTTTTCTAAAATGATCAGTATGACATGATGTTGATCCTTGTCAAAAATTATTTTGATGTGACGTTAAACATGGCCGTCCGGCCATCTTTGTTTACATAGAGTTATATAATGAAAACTTGTAGCGACTACTCCTGTGAAACTTCTTGACGGATTTTCATGAAACTTTACAGGAATGCTGATCTAGCTATCAAAAACCTATCAGTAGAGCTTCAAGGTCATTGACCTCTTGTTTTTTTATTATTATTATTATTTTGTTTTTATTTTTTTCTCATAAGAAGCCTTGGTTCATGGGTTCATTTTTTCTTTAATGGGTAGCTTAGGGCCCTTGTTGGATCAGTTTTACATAGGGTTTATACGGAAGAACTTCAAAAATCTTCTCTGGAACTACAAGAGATAAAGTTTAATATTTTTTATTTTTTATTAGCTTATGGATCCTCTACAGTTTTGTTCATATGGTGACCCTGGGGTCAAATTTGGCCCCGCCCCAGGGGTTGCAGTTTCACATAGATTTATGTGCAGGGGAAAACTTTAAAAACCTTCTGAAACTACAAGAGTCAAAGGTTTAATATTTTGTACTTACACTCAGCTAAGGCCAAAAAGAAAAAAAGTTTTGTTTCTGCTATCGGCTTGAGAAAAAAACAGGATAGGTAGGCAAAACATTTTATTTATTTTTTACTTTCTCATTGGTAAATCTTCTTTTTTGCTCCTTTTGTCATTGGTAAATCTTTTAATACATTAACATTTATGTATCATCAGTATTTTTGGCAAAAATTCAAGAACTGGGTGTGCAGATGTGCAAAATAATTTGCTAACATGTGTTACGCGTCAATTCGCGACAAGTGGGTGTCTCAGGGGGTAATTTATTTCACAGATAAAGCTGAAAAAGTGCATTTTAGATCATCTTTATACAAAACATAAAAATATTGAGAAAGTAAGAGTTTAAATAAGAGTTTGGTGTTATTTAGCAAATCTTTTTTTTTTACCCACACACTCCTCCAAATATTTGCAGCGATTTTTCAAAAACAGCCGTGCAAAAGACGGCTGCACGGTTGGCTGGCTAATACACTGTGTACCATGAATATAGAATACATGTAAAAAATAAATAAATGTTTTTTTGTTTTTTTAATAAAAAAAAATAGAGGGTCGGCGGCTAAAAAATAGGGTCGGTCGGAAACAAACCATTTTTAGCTCGACTATTCGAAGAATAAGAGAGCTTATGTAATCACCCCGGGGTCGGCGTCGGCGTCCCACATCAAGGTTTGCGTGTAAGCTGTGTTTACCAGTCCATATCTCTTACATTTCTTATCCTAGCACAACCAAATTTAGCCATGGGCTTCCTTACAGCATTATCTTAAGGGCTGCATAAGCAATTTTGGTTCCTGTAACCCATGGCTCCCATGGAACCCAAATTATGATAGCCAATAAAATGTGTCCTATTTCACATCAAATTTTGCGTGTAAGCTTGTTTACAAGTCTATATCTCTTACAATTCTTACCCAAGCACAACTCAATTTGGCCATTAGCTTCCTTATAGCATTATCTTAAGGGCTGCTTAAGTAATTTTGGTTCCTGTAACACCTGGGCTCCCATGGAACCCTTAAAATGTGTCTGTTTCACATCAAATTTTGCGTGTAAGCTGTTTTTACAGGTCTATATCTCTTACATTTCTTGTCCTAGCTGAACTAAATTTTGGGAATTGGTTTCCTTATAGTATGTTGTAAAGGGTTGGATAAGTAATTTTGTCTTCTGCAAATTCTGGGCTCCCATGGAACCCAAATTGTGATGGCCCATAAAATGTGCAATAAAGGCAGATCTAGGTTTGCATGTAAGCATGTATATATCTATAATTTTGGTTTGGGATTTCTTATAGCATTATGCATCTTATTCATACTTCACCCATATTGGGGCATGGGCTCCCTCCTCCCCCTCCCCGCCCCCACTCCCACCCCCTCCTCACTTTTTTTTTTTACATATTTCTGTGTTGTTTTAGTCAATTCTTACACATATATGTTTCCCCCCACCCCCCACCCCATCCCCACTTGATTTTTTTTTCTTACATATTTCTTTGTTGTTTTAGTCAATAGCCCATTTCACCGGTACTTCGGAAATCTCCGTACTAAGTTCGGAATTTCAGTCACATGGCGCAAAGTCACATGACTTCAAGAACTAATCAGATGCTGGTAGTCATAACAGTATCAACACTCACAAATTAACAAGTTTCAGTCTTTATATATGCGTATTTGTTCGCTAAAACACCGCAGTCGTTAGTGCTATTCTACACAGAAGCCATCTTGGCTCATTCCTTGGAAACTAGATCGGATTTCAAGGCTATACGAACACGCGTTGAATTGTTTACATTGGAGCATGTGCGCGTAAGTTGGAACCGGTGTTACGATAGAAATATTCATTGTTTTCTGACAATCCCGTTTTTTAATTGTATCAACAAACATGCTTTACTTTTTGTTTTTCTACAGTGCCAAACACATAAATAACATATATTTGTCATGCGTTCAAGTTATAGTCTGACATTTAATAACATTTTTACATTGTTTTTAATTCACATTGGCACCGTTACAATAAATATTTAATGTGCCTACCAGCGTTTGATTGGTCGACCTATTTGGCTACTCGGAGATAGCTCGTTATTATCCGTGATCTTTCGGCAAATGTCGGGGTGAAATGGGCTATTCTTACACATATATGTTGCCCCCTCCCTCCCCCCCCCCCACCCCCAACCCACTCACGCCTCTCACCCCCGCTCCCTCCCACACCCCCATTTGAAACTTTTTTTTCCTCCATATTTCTGTGTTGCTTTTGTCAATTCTTAAACATGTTGCCCCCTTCCCCCTCACCCCCACCAGCCTCCCCTCCCCCGCCACTTTAGATGATGTTAAGAGTAAAACTTTGTGTGTGCATGGGTGGTGTGTTGGTCATCAAGCTTATGGGCACAGTCAAGTTCAGTTCTCGAATCAAGAGTATGCAGAAATGTGCATGTTTAGTCCATAACTTCAAATTTCAGATAATAGTGCAGAGCTTTAAATGTGATTGGACCTCAGTAGACTATGCGTAACACTATGTCGGGGGTCACATGTTTAAGAAGTCGTTATTAAGGGAAGTAAGTTTTGAAAACACAAAAAAGCTATTATTTTTCTATACTGAATTACATATAACAGTCTGATTCAGGGCTTTTTTTTGAGAACATGCTGATTTTGGGGAAAAGAAGCACGAGATGTCAAAATTGGGAAAAAGATTGTGCAATTGTCATTATTTAGGGGATGGTTGTTTTAAGAGAAGTCTTTTATTAAAATGCATGCTTTAGGTATAAAATTAATCAAGTATTGAATTTAGCAATGATTTTAGCAAACAAACAATGGAAAGTCTGTCAAGAGTCTAAAAATATATATTTTTTAATTGGTTATTTTTTTTACCCAGAATTGCAAAAATAATGAGGTTTTTGCAATTGGGAAGAGGCCAAATTTTGGCCCCTCTTAAATAGGTTAAAAAAGCCCTGTGATTTATACAGAATACTTAGTTTTTAGCTCACCTGAGCCGAAGGCTCAAAGGTGAGCTATTGGGATCACTCTTCGTCCGTCGTCCGTCGTCCGTCGTCCGTCGTCGTCCGTCCGTCGTCGTCGTCGTTAACTTTTGCTTCAAACGACTTCTCCTCAGAAACTGCATGGCCAATTTTGACCAAACTTCATGTGGATGATCCTCAGAAGAATGCTTTTTAGATTTGTTAAAATTAGGTCAGCGCGACATCCAAGATGGCCGCCATTACCATATATGGTCGAAACCTTAAAAAATCTTCTTCTCAAGAACCGCTGAACAGATTTCAACAGTTTTTCTTTTAAAATGATCGCCAATGCCTAGACTATCAAGTTTGTTCAAATGAAGTCCCTGGGGTAAAAAATGGCCATGCCCCGGGGGTCCAAAGTTTGTATTTTGAGATTTTGTCTGTTTTTCATATAGTCATATAGGAAAAAACTTTAAAAATCTTCTTCTCTGAAACCACAAGGCACAGAGGTCTCATATATTACATGTAGCATCAGCTTATGGTCCTTTACTAAGTTTATTCAAATGGTGACCCTGGGGTCAAATTTGTCCCCGCCCCGGGGGTCACAGTTTTACATAGACTTATATAGGGGGGGAAAAAAATCTTCTCGGAAACTACAAGAGCCAGAGGTTTGATATTTTGCATTTACTATAAGCTTATGGTCCTTTACCAATTTTGTTCAAATGGTGACCCAGGGGTCACATTTGGCTCTGCCCCCGGGGGTCACAGTTTTACATAGGCTTGTATAGGGAAAAACTGAAAAAAATCTTCTTCTCTGGAACCAAATGGCACGAAGCTCTCATGTATTACGTGTAGCATCAGCTTATGGTCCTCTACAAAGTTTGTTCAAATGGTGACCCTGGGGTCAAATTTGTCCCCGCCCCGGGGGTCACAGTTTTACATAGACATATAGGAATTTTTTTTAAAAAACTTCTCGGAAACTACAAGAGCCAGAGGTTTGATATTTTGCATTTACTATAGCTTATGGTCCTTTACCAAGTTTGTTCAAATGGTGACCCTTGGGTCACATTTGGCCCCGCCCCAAGAGTCACATGTTTTACATAGGCTTGTATAGGGAAAAACTGAAAAAATCTTCTTCTCTGGAACTGCAAGAGCCAGAGGTTTAATATTTTGCATTTGCTATAAGCTTATGGTCCTCTACCAAGTTTTTTCAAGTGACCCTGGGGTAAAATTTTACCCCACTCCGTGGGTCACAGTTTTACATTAAAGTCTTCTTCTCTGGAACTACAAGAGTCATAGGTTTAATATTTTGCATTTACTATACTCTTATGGTCCTTTACCAAGTTTGTTCAAATGGTGATCCTGGGTTCACAATTGGCCCCGCCCCAGGGGTCACGTTTTACATAGACTTGTATAGGGAAAAAATTAACAAATCTTCTTCTCTAAAACCACAAAGCACACAGCTCTCATATATTACATGTAGCCCTGGGGTCACATTTGGCTCTGCCCAAGGTGTTACTCTCTAGCACCTTCATTTTGTATTTGACAACAGAGCCCACATTTCTTGAACAATCTTAACCAAACTTGCACAGATTGTATATGACCATAAGATGTCGAAGAAGTTCGATAATGTGCCAGTACTCAGGTGATCGCTTTAGGGCCATCTTGGCCCTCTTGTATTGGTTCAGATTTACTCAGGTGAGCGATATAGGGCCATCATGGCCCTCTTGTTTCTTATCCTCGCTATTTTTGTCAAGCCCGTTTACAATGTCTTCAGGAAATGGAAATGGAAATTAGACGCACGGACGAATGGAAATTAGACGCACGGACGAACTGACACACATGTGTATGTGTGTCAGTTCGTCCGTGCGTCTAATTTCCATTTCTTAATATCTTCTTCGTTAATTGCAGGATTTTCACCAAACTCTACCAGAATGTTCATTATATGGATCAAAGATCACATGCACAATTTTGGATCGCTGTGACCTACTTCCGACAAAATATAGGTCACGTCCGGTCTCCGCTATGGCATGCTTATCTTGCTTCTTTCTCACAAAATGTTCACCAAAATGTTCCTTATATGCATCTACATGTAACATAATGTGCAAAATTTTGGCTTGCTGCAACCTACTTTCGACGAAATATAGGTCACGTCTGGTCTCCGCTACGACATACTTATCTTGCTTCTTTCTTGCAGGATTTTCACCAAATTTCGCCAGAATGTTTGTTATATGCATCTTACGTCATGTGCAGAATTTCTGGTCGCTGTGACATACTTCCGATGAAATGTAGGTCATGCATGGTCTCAGCTACTACATGCTTCTTTCTCACAGGATTTTCACCAAATTTCATCAGAATGTTCCTTACCCGTTATATGCATCTAACATCATGTGCAAAATGTTGGGTCACTGTGATCTACTTCTGACAAATTATAGGTCACATCAGGCCTCCACTGCGACATGCATCCCCCACTGTTAAATGACATTAATATTTCTTGGATTGACAGTTGTGTTGGTCAAAAAAAAAAATCTTACATATAGGCCATGTCCTTCTAGTTATAAAAGTCTTGTTAACTAGTAGAGCATCCACAGGGCCAAGAGGGTCTCTTCTGATTTCCTTTTTTAGCTCTACTGGCCAGGGGCCAGCAGAGCTTATGGGATGGTGTGTTGTCCGTCGTCCGTCGTCCGTCGTCCGTTAACTTTTCTTCAAACGACTTCTCCTCAGAAACCACTTGGCTAATTTTGACCAAACTTCACATGGATGATCCTTAGATGAATGCTTTTTAGATTTGTTAAAATTAGGTCAGCGCTACATCCATGATGGCTGCCATTACCATATATGGTCGAAACCTTAAAAAATCTTCTTCTCCAGAACCGCTGCAGATTTCAACAGTTTTTCCTTTTAAAATGATCGCCAATGCCTAGACTATCAAGATTGTTCAAATAAGAGTCCCCCGGGGTCAAAAATGGCCGTGCCCCGGGGGTCCAAAATTTTGTATATTGAGCTTTTGCATGTTTTTCATATAGACATATAGGAAAAAAGTTTAAAAGATTTCTTCTCTGAAACCACAAGGCACAGAGCTCTCATGTATTACATGTAGCATCAGCTTATGGTCCTCTACTAAGTTTGTTCAAATGGTGACCCTGGGGTCAAATTTGTCCCCGCCCCGAGGGTCACAGTTTTACATAGACTTATATAGGATTTCTTTTTTAAAAATCTTCTTCTTGGAAACTACAAGAGCAAGAGGTTTGATATTTTACAATTATTATAAGCTTATGGTCCTTTACCAAGTTTGTTCAAATGGTGACCCTGGGGTCACATTTGATCCCGCCCCAAGGGTCACATGTTTTACATAGAACATGTATAGGGGAAAAACTTAAAAAATCTTCTTCTCTGAAACTGCAAGAGCCAGAGGTTTAATATTTTGCTGTTGCTATAAGCTTATGGTCCTTTACCAATTTTGTTCAAATGCTGACCCTGGGGTCACATCTGGCCCCGCCCCGGGGGGTCACAGTTTTACATTAATGCTTGTTTTAAATTTTTTAATTTCTTTATATTTTTTATTTTTTTACTTTTCTTTTTTTTTTTATTACCGTATTTGTCGGCGTATAGCGCGCATGCGCATATAACGCGCACCCCGACTTTGGGCCTGAAATCCTTGGAAAAAAACTTTTTTATATGTATTGTAGTGTAAACCGCGCATTAAAAACATGTGTTTTCAATTTCAGGACAGCAGAGCGCCATTTTGAAGCATTGACCAAAGAGGAAATGTATAAACGAATTTTGATTTGCTAAAACGAAGCTGCATGTTAGACTGTTTTTTTTTACTCAAGTGTAAATAAACTTGTACTGTTGAGTGTACTTTTGTTGTGTTACTCAAGTTTCAATAAAATAAGAAACCCACGCCCTGTGTTCAACTTTTATTACGATCATATTATATTTAATATTTTGGATTGACAATTAAAACAGATTATTCTTTCGAATAAATATGTGCTGGCCCTGAAAAGGACCGTTTTGTTCTGCTAACCCTTAAAGTTTTATATATGTTTGCTTAGAAAACAAATTCGAAGCGAGGTTCAGTCTCTCGAAATCATCAACACTACAAACAGAAGTAACTAACTATAGTAATACTATGTATCTAAATTTTGTAGCATGAAACATAAAGCCTAAACCGGAACAAAATACATTTCTATATAAACTCAGTGAATAATTCTCGAAAATCCTCTATCACTAACAATGTTCTAAGTAAAATTCAAGAAGTTTCAATGTAAATGTTGCTCTCAGAGTTTTATATGTGCATTAGATAACTAAACTAATGTCGTAACTTTTCTTTTATTAGATGTAAGAAATCTTTTATTAGACAAATCTTATCAAAAACGAAAATAATTGTGTAGTAGGATATTCCCCGAAACTGTACACTCGCCTCTGGATAAAAATAGATTCTAAAAATAGACTTTTGTGATTGTGGACAAAAAAAACAACTTCAAGCAGTCTAAGCTGTTTGCACCCTGATAATAATCGGAGAGCAAACGTATAGAGTATAAGACTGCTGTAAAACCTAAACCCAAACACTAAACCCTACTCTTAGATATTTAAAGTTCCCTAGTTAAAAATAGAAGTAAAAATTAAATTCACACCAG
>JAWPHD010016657.1:0-48666 GCA_037043455.1 Cyrtodaria siliqua
AAAAAACAATGTTAATGCCATTTATCTTTTATATGGCTGGATAAAAAACTGCACTATTTTAGTATATTTTAGAGAATTTAATTTCCTATCGGAATTTAAAATAAAATTTGCTGGTCATCGGAATATTTGTATATTTATACTTCCTTTATTGGCCTCAAACCTCTTTGGAAAATAAAAACATTAACATAACGACGTCGACGTTATTTATATTAAAATAATGTATATTGTACATGTTGGTGATATATCAATAATTATTTTTAAATAATCGACTTTCCATAGTATAATAGTGATAGTAACCTGCTAGGCGGAATGTACATGCTATTCAACATAAATTGATGGTGAGTTTGTAGGGTGTTCCTACATTTAGCTTCGCATGAAGTGAAGCCCAGCACATTATAGTACACATATCGTAATAAGCTTCTCGAAACGAATTGAATTGAATTAGGGTTTTAAGGCGCACCAACACATGAAAAGGTTATATGGCGCCTTCCATGTACATCGAGATAAAATATGGAAAATGGGCCTAGAACCTTCTCACCCTGAACTGAGTTGCTGCAAATTCTATCGTAGAAACTCCATTTAAGCTGGAGCCACGTTATTGTTTTTCTGCCACTGCTCTTTTGATGCGAGCGAAATAGCACCTGAAACAATGCAGGGATCATGATGAAGACCTTTAATGAACATGAACAAAAAATGATAAAATGAACATGATTTAGGGGGGATTCTACCCCTCTGCCTACCCCTCCAAAGGGATCTGCAGTGGCCCTATTCTTTGCCCCGTGACCAAACGGGGGCCCCCGGCAACCACACGGGTATCTTCAAACAACTTCAAGTTTTACAACATTATGATAAATAGTTTGGTAACATAGCGAAATGGTGTTGCAAATCCCAAAATAATGTCGAGATCAGCGAGGTACCAAGCTAAGTGTCCCTCTTGAAGACATATTTTCGCATATTTATTTGTTTAAGAAACTAACCGCCAAATAATGGCAAAATTACACTACACAACCGTTTATCAAAACTCTATCCAGGTATTCAGGTCATATAATAAAATTTGCTGGTCATCGGAATATTTGTATATTTATACTTCCTTTATTGGCCTCAAACCTCTTTGGAAAATAAAAACATTAACATAACGACGTCGACGTTATTTATATTAAAATAATGTATATTGTACATGTTGGTGATATATCAATAATTATTTTTAAATAATCGACTTTCCATAGTATAATAGTGATAGTAACCTGCTAGGCGAATTGTACATGCTATTCAACATAAATTGATGGTGAGTTTGTAGGGTGTTCCTACATTTAGCTTCGCATGAAGTGAAGCCCAGCACATTATAGTACACATATCGTAATAAGCTTCTCGAAACGAATTGAATTGAATTAGGGTTTTAAGGCGCACCAACACATGAAAAGGTTATATGGCGCCTTCCATGTACATCGAGATAAAATATGGAAAATGGGCCTAGAACCTTCTCACCCTGAACTGAGTTGCTGCAAATTCTATCGTAGAAACTCCATTTAAGCTGGAGCCACGTTATTGTTTTTCTGCCACTGCTCTTTTGATGCGAGCGAAATAGCACCTGAAACAATGCAGGGATCATGATGAAGACCTTTAATGAACATGAACAAAAAATGATAAAATGAACATGATTTAGGGGGGATTCTACCCCTCTGCCTACCCCTCCAAAGGGATCTGCAGTGGCCCTATTCTTTGCCCCGTGACCAAACGGGGGCCCCCGGCAACCACACGGGTATCTTCAAACAACTTCAAGTTTTACAACATTATGATAAATAGTTTGGTAACATAGCGAAATGGTGTTGCAAATCCCAAAATAATGTCGAGATCAGCGAGGTACCAAGCTAAGTGTCCCTCTTGAAGACATATTTTCGCATATTTATTTGTTTAAGAAACTAACCGCCAAATAATGGCAAAATTACACTACACAACCGTTTATCAAAACTCTATCCAGGTATTCAGGTCATATAATAATGTATATGTACCAATTAAACGTATAGGTTTATTCACGGGTTCTTACAATAATTGTGTTATTGAATATGCGTAAATGAAGTATGACTTGGTAACTATTAATTCGGCGGTCCAATTTCGTTGTTTGGTATGGCTGGTTAAAACCATTTATAGTGTGTCTATAGAGTTGGGATTCAAAAATATGTAAGTTGTATATATATGTCGGTGAAGTACATGAAGAATTTCCGCAAATGAGATTGGGTTTTATTGCTTAAAACATGTTACCAATGTATACATTATTAAACAACGAATAAGCAGCTGAACATTTACAAAAAAACTGATATTAACATGCATGATAAAAACAATTTAAGAATTAAATACGTTTGATGCTGTATCCATTAATTTTCAGATATCATCTTGACGTAAGTTGTGGTGTTTTGTTTCAGTAATACAGACATTATCGGAACAAAAATGTGTGCTCGTAAGATAGAATGATGACTGCAATAACCTTAAACATTCAGAACATATTTGGGGATAATAACTGCAAACATCGGATTGCAAGTATGATGTAATTAAATCTTAACTTAATAATATAGAGTTGCGTGACAGATATCATCTGACACAATGATAGGACGCCTTATGAAATACTAAACCATCTGAAATATTTGGGAAATTCCCCTACATCAGTGAAGTAATAAGACTTCACTTATTACTTCACTGCCTACATCTATCTTCCCACCTGCATGTTACTGTATTACGCTACATGTTCAACAATAAACACGCAACTAAAATATATATTCCCTTCAATATAGCAATGAGACAGAAGAACACAGTAAAATAGCAAATAATTTGAGGATTTTTGAAAAGTGTGTGTGTTAGTAAATGAGCCGACAGATGATTCTTGACCGAGGTATTTTGCATATGCCAGTTTGGTATTTAAATATTTGCATGTACTTACATAAACATATTGTTTAAAAACATTTTCAAATATAAGAAAGTATGAAAGCCGTTTGGTTTTTAGCGGGGGTCCCAAACGGCTTTCCATAAAGAAAGACAATTTAATAAAATCAAAATAATCATCTTTGACAAAACATGTGTATTACACTTTACCATGGATTATTACCGAAATCACTTTTGAGATTGCCAAACGTGTACGTTTGGAACAAGTTTTGTTCCCCTGCGAGCATACTGGTAATTGTTTAGCAAACGAATATGACCAATGACATATAGACTCGATACGAAAATCATGCTGTATTACTGCGATACGACAACTTTTGGATTTTTTCTTCAGATGGCGGGAGGTATACAGTACTGGTTCTACCTAGTAAACAATACGGTGATATGTCTCTACCACAAAAACATCGACCGTCATATATGGCCTAACATGTGCTAAAATTTACGTAAAACACCTTTCAACCAAAACAAAACCAATTACAAACAAGATATCCGGATAGACAGACGGACGGACGGACAGACAGAGACAGTCAAGTGAACAATTTTTTTGAAACTCAGTCTCCAATGGCCTGAAATATACACAAGAAAGCATGATTTGGGATGTTGCAAAAAAATAGCCACTCGTGGCTAACGCCGTTCATCATATATTTGGCCGTACCAATAAAAAATCCATGGGTACGCCCCTGAATATATATATTCAGGCTTAAAAAAAAAAAATATATATATATATATAGATAGATATTTTATTCAAACATAAGGCATTACGCCCAACAGTTCACATGCAAATAGTACCTACATATAAACATGTATATGAAATACACACAATATTTTCCAGTTAATGACAATTTGTCTAATTTCATAGGTGAGTTTCAAGATCATCTGTATATGTTACTAGTTAAAAAGTATTTGACAACTATTAAGTATATAAGTGTTTAATATATATTTTTAAATTAATGTTCCTAAGTACTGATCAGAACACATTTATATCTGTGGACATAAATGGAGAAAAGTGATATTTATTTATAAAACATGTCGTCTCTTCTTTTAAAACTTTTACAAATGAAAACGGACAGTTTCTTTAATAAACTCTTGTTTTCTGTTGTCATAAGTTCAATAAATTTTGGTATGTTTGGTCGTTTCCAAAATTTTTGTTAACATATTCTTTTCTAATATCTTGATATAGTGAACACTCCAATACAAAGTGAAATTCGTCTTCTAGTATATTACATATCTGGCATTTTCTTCCGGATCTTGGTGTTTTATTTGGTCTATGCCATCGACCAGTTTCTATTTCTAACCTGTGACTAGAGACTCTTAGTTTTGTAAAAAAAGCTCTAAATTTCTTTATATTTAGTACATCTAGATAATACTTAAACCTGAAATCTGATATTATTCTGTATGTACTAGCTCTAGTGGAATCCGATAATTCAGCATTCCAATTTTGTATAAAGATATCTTTAATTCGTTGCTTAAATATATTAATGAAATACGTTATGTTTTCTACTCCTTGAGAATACCAAACTTCATTAAATC
The DNA here is from genome assembly GCA_037043455.1 of Cyrtodaria siliqua. Taxonomy (NCBI): domain Eukaryota; kingdom Metazoa; phylum Mollusca; class Bivalvia; order Adapedonta; family Hiatellidae; genus Cyrtodaria; species Cyrtodaria siliqua. The sequence goes on from JAWPHD010016657.1 coordinate 4,462, forward strand.
CTGTTCGTTCCAATAACCCTTTAACTTGAGATGCCCAGTTTAATTTGTTTGGGTTTACAATCAGATCATCTAACATAACATTATACATATTTTTTTATATATTTGCGATCACTCGTACGTGTAATTTTTAACCAGAACCGGATAATATTGGCCATACGTTGAATTTTTAAAGGGACTCTCCCGAGTTCTCCAGATATGAAATTGTTTTGAGTTTGTGTTTTAACACATAAAAGTTGTTTACAAAATTGAAGGTGTACTTTCTCTAACTTTTCCGCATTTGAGAATCCCCATATCTCTGCGCCATAATTTAATATTGGCAGAATGAGTTTATCAAAAATGTCTAAAGTGTGACTGACCGATAAGTCAGTAAATTGATTTATATATGACTTCATTTTGAAGATTGCCTTTAATGCCTGGCCACTTAATGATTCGAACGTTTGATCAAAAGAACCGCCTGTGGTAAAGACAATTCCCAAATAGGTAAACTTATTTACAATTTCAATTACAGTATTATTATATATGAACAATAGGTTCCTTTTTATCTGACCGCCTTTTTTAAAAAGCATGACCTTCGTTTTATTTTCATTTACAACCAATTTCCATTTCTGGCAATAACTGTACAGTATATCTAACCCATCTTGTAGCCCCTTTTCAGAATCCGAAAATATCACTATGTCATCAGCGTATAATAGTAGCAGCAACTTTAACATTCCAGTATCGATACCTTTAAAACCATTCAGTGTAAAATATTCTTCTAAATCATTTACATACATAGAAAATATAAAAGGTGACAATATATATATATTTTAGCCTGAATAAAACTGATTGATTGATTACATTGTAGGATTGTATAATATATTGTAGTGTTGTCTTTTTTTGCGTGTGTTTTTATTAGCGCATATTATATATGTTTTTATTGTTACGTCGGCCAACATATTCTTTTAATATACAGGATAGATGAGAGATATTACATACGGGACAGATGAGAGATATTACATACAGGACAGATGAGAGATATTACATACAGGATAGATGAGAGATATTACATACAGGACAGATGAGAGATATTACATACAGGACAAATTAGAGATATTACAAACAGGACAGATGAGAGATATTACATACAGGACAGATGAGAGATACTACATACAGGACAAATGAGAGAAATGAACGACAAACAGTATTTATCAGAAAATATATGTGCAAAATATTTAGAAAATAAATGAGTAAACATTTTAATAAAGAAACACGCAGCAAAATCGTTTTATTAAAAATTCGCGCGTCCCGTTAGTTGTTCTATAGAACTTGCATTTATTCAATCTTAAATATTAAAAGTAAAACAATACATTGTTATTTAATTATTTGCAAGCACATTTAAAGTAAAAATGATCCTAGATTAATACGTTGACATGCTAAGTTTATTGCTTGATAAAATCTTCAAGATGTGTCCCTTTAACATGTAATACATCTATATTTTCTCTAGACTTGAATGCTGTTTGATACTGTAGATATATTTGAAATACGGGTAAAGGTAATAGGGAATATAAACAATAAACACAACTGTATTCTAATTATTTGTAATTATTTTTTAATTCAAAGTGAATGACAAACAGTAATTATTAATTATGAAAGTTTATGCTTTTTCCTTCGAGAGGCTTGCATGTAGTCATCATAAATAGAAAAATTGATTTTATAACAAATAAAGATTTAAGACTGCAAAAATAATTATTTGATTCATTCAAAGTGTTTTAATGTTTTTTTACATAGAAAACGCAAGTTCATATATTCTTCTAAACACGAAATTCAATACTTGATACATTAAAAATGATTTCTAATCCTAAAATACAATAGTTCTAACTCCAAATAAGTATTTGCATAAGTAATTATTCATCACTAAGGTGGGCGAAACGACTAACTATATGATGGGCGAAACGACTATCCGCGAAACAACCGATGTGCGAAACGACCCGTCACCCCACCCCCACACTTTTGCCCCATGGTACCTTGCCCCCATGGTATATTTGCAATATATATACTGGCACTCTATCGAAAAACTATGGGAACACGCTAGATATATTAAAGTATACTCACAAATAAAAGGCTCTTTAAGACTTTTCCTGAATGTGTTGGGTTGGTGGGTGGGGGAAACTGCTTCCCATGTCAGGCCCTGATTGCACATAACAGACACATATTTAACGCATGCCATGTTATCGCCTTTGTAACACACCATGTTGTACTACTTTAACATGTATGTGTTAGACCTGACACATGTTAATTGTTTTGTTATACCTAGATACCTAGATTACCGTACACACTAGCAGGCCTAGTTTACACTTTTATCGCGCCGTTTTATGACGTCATTAATGTGTTCCTTGAAGATAATATACTTATAGAAACAGCTGCTTCTTCTATAATAATTCTGCGGCAAATCGTTCGCACACGTATTGATACGTTTTATATTAAGATATAATTATTATTAGTCCTACGCAAGGTGTATTAAGCGTCATGTATCAATTCACCGTTTGTCGTATAAACCACGTGTAAATCCGAAGAAAAACAACGAAATCTCAGCTCTATATATTAACACGAACTTCAATAAAAACGTATTAAAAGTTACCAATTACTGTCTTTAAATCGAAAATAATCAACAAAACATGTCAGCAACTTAATGTCAAGGACAACTAATGAGTATTATTAGACTGAATTTAGCACGAAGACGCATGCGCAAAGACACGCGAAGACACAAAATGCGTTAACTTTAATTGGCAATTTTGCATAAAATTTACACAATTAACAATTAAAACTATGACCGATTGCTAGTAAATAATATTATTGATATTTAAGTTGGAATATTTGTATTAATACTGCCATTCTCGCAAAGTAATAGGCCCATAACTGAAGGCTACACTTGTAGAAAAATCGCAACATTTTGAAATATGGATCATGTTTGAAAGTGTATTGTACAGCCAAACGGAAGTATATCGTAATAAAACTCACGGTAATCGAAAGGCCAATCTAATATGAATGATACAAACCTGATATCATCACAACATTCAAAGTAAAACCGGAATTATAAGCTTTCTAAAACACAACGTATGCGTGGACTTTCCGAAGTGCGTGTGGATCTCACGTGACACCGGTGCCGCGTCCTCATCGTTAACCTTACTCAGCGCTCGCAGAGCCTTACCAGGGCGAGTTACACCACCAGTCATTACCGAGTGTCAGGAAGGATGGCGGATTTGGCAATGGACCCATATTACAATGTCCGTGTGCATCATACTTATAGTTTATACTGTATATATTCCCTATTTGCCTAACCTTTTGTATCTGTTATATTGTATTCTGCCTGTCGTGATATGGTTTGTCCTATTCTAACTTTTAAGCGAGTGTTCGGGCCCAGACTCAAGCTTACTGACACGGACCCCACGGTTCGCACCCGGGCTGCAGGACCGCATGTGTGCGGCGCCGCACGGGATTGAACCAAGATGATCACTTGTGCCCATCGGCTATCATTGTATCACAGAAATTATTCCACGTGCAGATGAAGCCCCACATTAGACTCAACTAATCGTTTTTAACTTTCGCTAGGTTTTTTTAGTAATAAGGCGTTTTGACTTGTCCATATCTAGGTATGTTTACATTACCTATATAATCATACATTTATATTTACTATACGATCCCCATTTAGTTGGAATTATGGTATATTTTCGTTTTACAAAACGGATTGAAAATAGACCAATCAGGGATTTGTTGGTTTTGTTTCGCGAAACGGATTGAAAATGAACCAATCAGGTGTAAGCTGCAATTTTGTTTTGCAAAACGGATTGAAATTATCCGCGCGGTCCAGAGTGAGAGCACCCTTGATTAATTTGGTGATTTTCCTATGATTTAAGTTATGAGATCCACCCCTAGTCGCCTTGCCCACTGTCTCTCGGCGCCCATAGGGGCAAAGCACGTATAAACCCCCTTATACCGAGGGGCAGTGGGGGCCGCAGCCAGTGCGTGGGCCCGTTTACTTGGTAAATAACGTTGACAATTCTTATTGAGATATCAAATGTGTGCATTTCCGTGTATGCGTTTATAGTAATGATGGCAGAAATCAAGAGCAGACATACAGTATACTCCGATATGGCTGCATATACCCATATACCCATTCATTTCATGCTACATACGGCAGATACCTATATACATATTCCTTCACTGGCTAATGACTGTTATATGCGTGTCAGCGATCCCCACATACATAAATATCACCACTTTTGCCTTTTTACTGAATGCATAACGGCAACAGAGCCTGTTTGATTCTATATTCTGTATAATACTCCTGTCGATCGGAGGAACTTAAAAACCGCGTTCCGCGTTTCTACTGCATATTGTGTTTCCGGGAATAATAGCACTTTTTGGTCTATTATCTTTATTCCTAACTTGAGAAGGTCGGTTTTGAGTGTTTCGCGTTGGCTTAAGTATAAGGGGCATAGGCCCGAGGGATCAAAGAAGGTGTGGTCAAATGATCCGTTTTGACCGCATGTTTCGCAATCTGTGCTTAGACCGTTGCTAGTTTTTATCTTATCATTGTTTCCTAGCCGGCTATGTCCTAATCTTAGTCTGGTATATGCAATATCCATGCGCCTATCTTCGCTATATTGTATTACTTAAGTTGGTACTTGGGGGTGCATTGAAATACGTTGTGTGGTTGCTTTTGACCATATTTGCTTCCACTCGTTTGCCATTTTAGTTTTAATTATCGAGTATACTTCTTTAATGTTTAATGTTACGGGTGTAGGGGTGCCTTTGCTTGCCCCTCTGACAGCCCAGTAATCCGCCCTTTCATTCCCTTCTATATCTACGTGGCTGGGAATCCACGTCATTTCTAAAAGTATGTTTAATTCTGAAATGGTATTAATTTGTTGTAGGTAGTGTACGTTAGGTCGGGTCTACTGTTGCTAGTTCCATTACCTATTGATTGCAGTGAGCTCAGACTGTCGCTTAGTATAACCACTTTTTGGGTTTTGAGGTTTACCAACACCAATTACATGTAAACCTCCGAGGTGTAGTCGAATGTAGTTCCTATAATAAAAAGTAATCCCTCCTTTTTCGATGGAAATGGGCATTATAAGTAGGGGGAAACTGCCCATTTCTATTCGATTTTGTGGTTATATGTATAAGAAGCGTATTAATAGGTTTTACTGGATCACTGATGAACATTTTCGAAATTTCGACTCCATGCTTACACTTTGTGAGCAATGAAAACAGTCGATCAATAAAAACAGCTGTACCCTTGACCTGTTTAGTAAACAAACAAGAACTTTCTTACATGTCTTGTGACCCCACGTTTTCTGGTGATTTTTCAAGTGGAAAAATAGTTTTCTATATGAACATTACACTGCTGCATTATCCATACTTGAGTTGAATTTGCAGCAAATCATTAATATGTGACACTTTAACATTGGTGTCTATGGGGAAAATAATTGGTGCTTTCACACCTTGAGTTTAAGTATCCATTCGAGCGCTGTTCGAATCGCTATTAGTTCGGTTGTGTATACGCATAACCCGTGGTCTACTTTATAACCTTTTTCTAAAATCAAAGTAATGTCGGTACTATATATGCATATCCCCGATCCGGCTATTTCTTTCTCGGGGTTTTTACTTCCATCTGTGTATATTTTGACGTAATCTTTATAGTTGCTGTCTATATGGTCTATACTTATATTGCGTGCTATCGCGGGTTCTGTTTGTTTTTTTATCAATTAAATGGGTAATATCTAGGCACGGCTTTAACATTTGTATCAGCGTATTATCAGGGTAGACGGGTTCTGTTGTGTTAGATTGGTCATGTTATGTTTACTTAGCAAGGTTTGTATTTGCTGAGTATACGGGAGTTTTAAGTGAGTTATATCCTTTTTATGATTAAATATGCCTACAGCTGTTATTTTCGCGTTAATTGGGAGGGTTTGTTTTAACCGGCTCGATCTTGCCCAGTATTTAAGCATATTCTTTTCGCGGTGTATAGGAAGTGGCGTTTCTGCGCATTCCGCCATAAGTCCAGTTATGTTGGTTGTCCTATGAGCCCCTGTGGCGATGCGGAGGGCTTTATTTTGTATCACCTGTTATGTATGTAGTAACCTGTCGGACGCGGAGGCGTATGCTATGTCTCCATAACTGATTTTACTTAAAATTAGCGCTTTATATAGGTCGATTAAGGATGTTTTATCTGCACCGTACGTGCTGTTAGTTAACATTCTAAGCAGGCGTATATCCTTATTACATCTTTCTATGACATATGTGATGTGTTTCTTCCATGTCAAATGCCTGTCGAAGTACATTCCCAGGAGTTTTGCATGCGGCGCGTATTCGACTGTTTTGTTACATAATTTCAATTGTTTTAGATTAAATTCTATTTCGGGATATCTTCTTGGTTTTGATATTATCATGACCTGGGTTTTTTCGGGGTTTATTTTCATACCCCACGTTATTGACCAATTTTCAATTTTGGACATCAGTTGTTGCCCTTGTTCTGTTAATTTAACCGGACTTCGAGATTTGATCCACATGGCCCCGTCATCGACGTATTGGGCTAGTTCGGTGTGATTTAGTCGCGTTGTAATAGTTTCGTTGTGCTCTGTTACCGCTATTTTTAGGGTATTCATGTATATACAGAAAATGATTGGGGACAAAACGCTACCCTGTGGACAGCCATTTTCTGCTATTTTGGTGTCCGAGACATGACCATTGACTTTAACTTTAATTTTTCTTTCCATTAAAAATACATTGAGCCATTTGAGTAGTCTCCCCTTGATTCCCAGCTTATACATTAACAGGAGGGCCCCCTTGTTCCAGTGTATATCAAATGCATTACTAAGGTCCATGAACACCGTTAGTAAGTAGTAATTTTCAAGTTGGGCTTGTCTACAATCATTTTCTAGTCGTGCGAGGTGGTCGGTGCAAGAGTGGTATGGCCTGCACCCTGATTGATCTAATGACATTAGGCCCTGTGGTTCTACATAGGCTATAATTCTGGGTTTTATCATTTTTTGCATGATTTTAGAGAGTACTGGGGTCAGGGATATAGGCCTATACGACGATGGGAGGGTTTATCTTTTCCCATTTTTAGGATGGGGATTATGAGGGATTCACTCCATTCTTCGGGGTGTGTTCCAGTTGACCAGGAATAGTTATATAATTCGACCAGTTTGATTTTGCCATTTGTTGTGAGGTTAATTATCATGTCGTAATGAATGCTATCTTCCCCCGGGGCTGTGCTGTTACACGTTATGAGGGCTAGATTGAGTTCATAGAGTGTAAATGGCTTATTAAAGTCGCAGTCAGAGTGGTCTCCCTCTGTTTCCATTATATTATTATAGATGGTTTCATTTAATTTCTTTACTTTTAGAAATTGTTCATCATAGTTCATATTACTGCTTACTTTCTGATATTGGGATGCCAGTGTGTTTGCTTTAGTTTGGTCATCATATATTTCTTTATGATCCTGTACTAAAGTGGGTATCGGTTCCATTGGTTGACCTTTGAACCTTTTAACTATATTCCAGACTTGTTTCGATGTTGTTTTGTAGTTAATTTGGGATATGAATTTTTTCCAGCATTCATATTTTGCTTTTTTGATAGTATTTTTTGCTATGGATCTCTGGGTTTTGAATTTTTTCCAGGTTTCATCGTTTTTATTGCTCTTATATGTTTTTCTGAGGTTTTCCCTTTTTCTAATATCTATTTTGCATTGGTCTGTCCACCAGGGAAAAACGTTCTTTCTTTTCTTTATACCGGCTTTAGTTTTTGGAATTGCCGTTTTGCACACATTTTGTAAATCTGTTATAAAAGCATTGTATTTACCTTGGATATTGGTCTCAGGTGTGCTGTAGTTGAAGTGTTGGTCACATGTGTGTTTAAACTTAATCCAATCTGCCTTATCTACCTTCCATTTAGCTTGAATGACTATGGGCTCGTATTGGGTTTTGAAACTAATGCTAGTGATTGTAGGATGATGGTTGCTTCCTATAGTGTTATCTAATACACTGCAGGTTGCTTTATGAGCTATACTATTTGATACTATACTAAGGTCTAGGGTAGAGTCCCGTTGACCGTCTTCACCTAATTTAGTGGCCTGATTGTTATTTATTATTTGCATGTTCCTATCATTAACGGCTTCTACAAGATACTTAGCCTGATTGTCATGCCTTGGGTCGCCAGGGGGGTTCCACAGTGGGTCTTTTAAATTGAAGTCCCCGGTCATGATTGTACAGCGTGTTGTATTGTTACATAACGCTCTTATATTATTTTCAGTGGCATAGTCGGTATGGGCGATATAGACATTAATTATAATCACGTTTTGTGTGGTTCCATGTATTTTGACCGAGTTGTATTCTATGTTTTCTATTGTTTTGACCTTATTTTCTATAAATTGGATCCCTTCTCTGACATAAATCGCTACCCCACCACCCTTTTGGTTTTCTTGCCTCTGTGTATTAATTGGTGTTTCATATCCAATTAGTTTAACCGCATTTTCTTTTGAGTGGGTTTCTTGAATACATATTACATCTGGTTTAGGATTCATATTTTCCAATACCTGCTGGAATTCTGTTGTTTTATGCGCTTTTTTCCCCGTAGACCCCTGGCGTTCCAAGACATGACTACTAGGTTTTGTTTCTTGAAGTTAAACTTATTATTTTTTGGGGTGTAATAAGTCACGATCCTAGTAGTAGTGGTTGTGGCTACATTTGGGGAGTTTTACCCTATTTACTTAGTATAGGTAGTATGGGGGTTGGGGGTAAGTAACCCATATTTTGAGGGGGCCTCCTGTCTAATGGGTGAACTCTATATTGCGGCCTATATGCTTTATATGGGAGATTGCCCCATCGGGGTGGGGGTGGTCCTCTATTCAATCAGAATGATCTGTGCTGATCATATATCGGCCCGTGGTCTGGCATGTTAGCCCAGTGGGGTGTGGGAGGGGTTGGGTCTCTGTTGGCTCCTTGTTTGCTCCGTGTCCCGTTGACTACGGTGTTGGGGGCGGGGGTGGTTGGTGCTATTGTGTGGGCCGTTTCTGAAGCTATAGCATCATCCACTATGCTGTCTACTAGGGCTTGTTCTATATTGGGTACCCCCAGTTTTGGTATGATTTTCTTAATTATAGCTCTTATAATTGCTTCCGTCTTTGGATCAGGAGATTGGACCGGGGGTGTTGCCTCAGACACTACCTGGACGCATTCTTTGTTTTGAGAAGGTGTGGGTGCCGGTGAAGACACTGGCTTTTTTGAACCCACATGCGCTTTTTGTATTATTGCATTTTTGCCATTTACTATGTTTAGGTATTCATGATACGAAGGGCAGCCTTTGTATGCTGCGCTGTACTTTTTATGACAGTTTGCACATTTTTTATTATCTCTTTGACGACAGTGTGCACCTGTGTGATCTCCTGCACAGTGAGGGCATAAGGGTCCGTTAGTACATTTTATAGTGCTATGTCCGAACATCTGACAGTTGTTACACCTTATGATAGCTAGGAGGGCTGGGTTTACTTCAATTATAACTCCTGTTTTTGTTTTAATAAAAGACGGGATGCTTGCCGTACTAAATGTTATAATGATCGTTGTTAAGTTTTGATTTGATTGCCTATTAGGCACATATGCGCTAGTTACCTTGTTGTTCTTTGCGTCCAGATATGCCTTTAGTAGTTCCTCCGTTATGTCTTTGGTTAAATTTGTATGGGCTACCCCCTTACTATATGCTGTATCCTGGTTTGTTTTACTATTGGATGTTCTAGAGGAGATTACCGGGACTAGTTTGTAGTCCATTTGACCATATGTGAACTGCTTCGCTATATGTAACTTATTTTCTGCAATACAGAATTGTGGGTTTTGACCCTGACCCACAGGCCTTAGTGTGCAGAAGGCAGTACCTACATGCTTAATAAAAGCCTCTACTACTTTCTAATAACATTTGGGTGGGAACTGCCCAGCTACTGTGCATAATGTCATCATGACCGTCACGAGCTTTGTAGCCGTGTACGGTGGAGAGCTTCTCTGGGGTTTATCCTTAACTACCCATGGTTCGTTACTTTCATTATGCTTATCTGGTACTACTTGTACTACTGGTACTACTGCTATTGGTTTTACTGGTACCAACGGTACTACTGGTACTGATGGTACTATTATCGGTACTGGTACCGCCGTCTCCGCATGCGCCACTGTCTCTGGTGTGATGCCCACCAGGCTATCTCTATAGGTCCTAACCAACATGCTGGTACGTTGCGTAGTGGGGGAGCACGTTGAACAGCTGTCTATGGAGTTGTCCCCATCGGTGTGGCCACTACATTTGCTTCCTCTGCTACACTCGCTCTCACTACTACTTTCACTTCCACTCTCACTACTACCACTGCTACTGCCACTACTGCTAAACAGATCCACACAGCTTATATTCATGATTATGTCTGACAGATATATACTATATAGGAATAACGTTAGGAAAGAAATACAAAAAGAACAGGTCTGTTGTCAATGACAATGTAGATTTTTTGTAATTTACTTTGGATTTTGTTTCACAGTCCGGATTGAAAATGGACCAATCAGAATCAAGGAGAAAATTTTCTATCAAGTTGAGTTAGATTCTTAATTTTTGGATTTTTATTTCACAAAAATGTTTGATAACGGGCCAAAATGTAGATACTAGATTCTATTGCTATAGCCCTAATAAGATTTTAATAAGCCCTACTTAAGAAATATTAGGAGATTTGACAATTAAAGTGGTTATGAGAACTAAATGAATTTCACAAGTCGGATTAAAATTAAATTTTACTCAATAATGCTCCTGCTTTAAGGCAAATATCCAACTGTGAGAAATAAATTCCATAAACATCATGTTTTCCCCCAACTCAATTAAAGACGCAACAGTCTGGTATTCTTCAATAGCTTAGAGGACGATGCGAATGCCCCCGTCTCTACGCGATATAACTTGTCGGCAAGTACGTCTGGTGTGTGAAGGCACCCACTATGTCATCTGTAATTTGCATGTCTTCCATTTCTTTTCTCACTTTTAGTAAACTGTAATGTTGAACAAAATATATTCATGAAACAAATTATCAAAAAATAAGTTTATGTTTAACACAGTTTGTAAAAACAATCTAGCAATATTATTCAGAATTAACTCACTGTTTGCAATACTATTTCAGATAGGTTATAATCTTTACAATCTTGTAGATTTTTGTCACGTTGAGACCCTTGTCACCTGAAATAAATTTTTTTTTGCAATTCAAGTAGTTGTTTCAATTTACAAACATCATTTTCTTGTCATTTCCAGGGTCATCATCAGAACCAAAACTGTTACAAACCATAGACACCTTCCGGATCTGGTTGCGGAATGTCAATTTTCTGTTGTGTTTTGTTCACTGTTATGGTTTTGCATTCAGCCACCGTTTACCTGATGTTTTTTATTTCATTTTCATTTTAATCGTCTAAATAAACCATGGGATGACTTCATAACTTGCCTCATTGTTTGCGCTTTTAGATTATGTAGACTCCACTGCATCATCCATCTTGAATGAATTTCCCGCATTTCTTTTCCTCGTAAGACATACTTCATAAATCAAAAGTCATAAATCATAAGTCATTATAAGAGCATTATCAAGGCAGTAAATAGTTTAAAATTCAGCCATCCGCAAAACCCCCAAAGTAATCAATAAGTAATCCATAGACGCTACATGCGTGCCTACTAATTACAGTACTGTAAGATACCAGTTTCATTTTCATTGGTATATGCCTATGTATGTAACATCAACCGAGAGTAATGTAATAAATATATGGCAAATACACACGATATTATTGTTGTTTCAGATATTCCACAGGAAACGGAAGACAAATCGAAGGTAAACAATTTCACTACACCTTATATACGTTTTTACTGATTACTAAAGTGTTTAACTTTCTTCTAAACATGCAATACACCGTAGAGCACTAAACAGTATTTTGTGTATAAAACACTGAGTGGAATTGTAGTAAAGCAATGACACAAATACCATAATACACTATTGTATTTTTTTTTCCCCGTTCGGTGTGCAATCCGAATTGCTTCGTCGATTTCCGTAACCGTGCAAAAATACCGGATTAAGGAAATCGACGATGCACTTCCGATTGATCGGTGTGAACTGAAAAGACCGAATCAACATTATCATACGACATAAGATTTATCATGCAGATATAGACTTTTCTGCCTGATAAAGGATCGAGTGACCTAATATATTTTTCTTTATCAGTCATTAAGTGATAAACAAAAGAAAAAGCAATATGGTGGCGTCCTCGACAAGCGTAAAGTTCTAGTAAACGATACAGAAAATGTTTATAGACTACATGACAAAAAGAATATTATGCACGCTATTTTAAATTTTAAACCTATATGTTTCGATTGCCATTCAGTTGAGGGTGGGGGGGGGGGGGGGGGGGCGGGGGGTGGGGGGGGGCGTGTCCGAGTGTTTATAGTCTCTGAGTTGAATTCACTTGCCCCTCAGCGCTCTAGGTTATATACTACAGGGGCCTAGGAATCTGTATGTGAGAAAGCTATCCAGCTGGATGGCTGGCTTGCGGAACGTCGGTGGTTTTACCCAGGTCTACGCCCGTGCACGAAAATTTCCCGGAGGGGCAACTGGAGTCTTCCTCCATCAATGGAAGCTGGAAAGTCAACATATAACCTGAGGTGCGACTATAAAATCCAATTCAGGTCAATTTTGTTGACCGTCGGTATATTTGCTTCAGATCGCATTCTTTTCCCTTTTTCAAAAATACGCATGCAGCACAATTATGAAGACATTATTGTTTATGACATATTTATTTGTATCGAAGGAAACATTGCAGTTGCCATTTAAATGAACATATTCGGGGTAAAGGCCAATATATTTTATTAAATAACAAATGAATGTGTTACGTTATAAGTTGGAACACCTCTTGTACGTTTAAAGGAAACGGTGAACGAAGAAAATGAGGACCTCGACCGGAAACTAGCAGAAAAGAAAGAAGAGGTCAAGAAGGAGCAAGAAATGCTTGAAAAAATGAAAGAAATAGCAGCATTAGACCAGCAGTTGAAAGAAATAGCTGCAGAAAAAAACAGGCTAAAGGTTTGAAGAGTTTAATTCTCAACTAATGTAAATTTCCCTCTTACCCTATTGTCATCCCAACGAAATGTGACAGTGTAAATTAGGGAATCCCCGTCAGTCTATATTCTCCAACAAACTAAAAGTGCATCGCTAAATAATAGGGTCTTCAATTTGTTTGGTAAATTCTTAAAACAACACTTACAAGCATTCGTGTACTTGGTTAGTATGCGATTGCTCACTAGGAAGTAACGTTTTAAAGAACATTTCCATCTTCAAACATCACTCAAAAAAGTTGAGCAATTCATTTTCTGTTAGGAATAGATTCAATTTAACGCTTTAACACTTCCCTACCCTGCTAGGCGAGCTTTAACTCGAATTTGTAAGCCTCAATACAGCACACGAAACCAGGTGCTCCACAAATTTTGTTACGGGTGTTTTTTTGTAAGATAAATAATCATTCCAAAAGGAAAAATGCCAGTTAAGTAGAAATCTGAGAGAAAATGACAATTCACAGATCCAGCCTTATAGGTGTAACACGTCCATTGATTGTTGCATTGAGTTGTGTGTGAATTAAAATTTAAATGCCATGTTGTCATTCATATTTAGACCCAAATTAAAAATGAATAATCACAAATGACACATACGCTGCCAAAAAATCCACAGAAAAATGGGGGTCATGTATCTTCTAAGAAAGAACTTGTCTCATGAATGAATGCTCCCTTTAAAAACATAAACACTGAGATGCCATAATATTGTATTCATACACTCATTTCCATATAAGCAAAATAAATTAAAAACTCACAATTTTAACATCATAATGCTTGAAAAATGTAACAAATAGATCAACAATGTGTTGCATTTTATTGTTAATAGCACTTTAAATTAATGATAATTGTTAATAGCACTTTAAATTAATGAAAATGCCTTTTTTTACAAAAAGAAATGAGAATTATTTATTGACGCCATTATGCGACTACCCCAGGCCGACACTTCCTGTTTTGCAATGGATGTGCAACATATTCGGGGTAAAGGCCAATATGTTTAATTAAATTACAAATGAAAATGTGTTACGTTATAAGTTGGAACACCTCTTGTACTTTTAAAGGAAACGATGAACGAAGAAAATGAGAACCTCGGCCGGAAACTAGCAGAAAAGAAAGAAGAGGTCAAGAAGAAGCAAAAAATGCATGAACAAACGGAAGAAATAGCAACATTAGACCAGCAGTTGAAAGAAATAGCTGCAAAAGAAAACAGGCTAAAGGTTTGAAGAGTTTTATTCTCAACTAATGTAAATTTCCCTCTTACCCTATTGTCATCCCAACGAAATGTGACAGTGTAAATAGGGAATCCCCGTCAGTGTTTTTGAAATATTTTGGAATAGAATCAATAACATTTTTATCTCTAAAAACACAAGGTAAATCAATAAAATGTATACCCTTGTTAATGCCCCTGTCACACTATAGCGCGTTTCCACTGCGTTGGCACGGCGTTGTTTAATTTTCCAGAACGCCGTGAGATCGCAAGAAAAATCTGATATTTTTCGTGAAGATGGAGATGTCACGGCGTCCTCACAGCGACCAAGGCGTTGCTACGGAGCTCCCATGGCGTTCTATCGCGTTCCTACGGAGTTCTTGTTGGCGATTGTCTGCGCTCTCACGGCGCTTCCACTGCGTGCACTGCGCTTTCACGGCGCTCACACTGCGCTGACGGCGTGTTGAAGACGTTCGTTTGCACTACCTATAATTCATTTATACTATTTTGTTCGTTTTTGTCATGCAAACGCCGATGGACGCGGTAGAAGCGCCTTGGGAGCGCAATGATCGCCGTGACAGCTCCGTACATTCGTTGTAAGAGCGCAGTAAAATAAATAACACTCCGTATAAGCGCCGTAGACGCGCCGTATAAGCGCGGTAGAGACGCAGTGACATCTCAGAGAACGCCGTACAATCTCCGTGCAAGCGCCACCGACAACCACAGCGTTCGCACTGCGACCTGTGTGCGCGCCCGCGGAGCTCCTGTGGCGTTGTAGGAGACCTTACTGCGCTGCTATGGTGACCTTACGGCGACCCCACTGCGCTCTTATCAGAACGCCGAGCGACGGCGTTTGTTTTGTGCATGCTCAAAGTGCGCGCCGTCGCTTGGCGTTCTATGCGATCCCAATGCGTCTACTGGCGATGCCACTGCGTTGCTGCGGCAATGCTTGCGATCGTACTGCGCGCACCGCGGCGTTCTGCATTTTTTTTTGGACGCCGTGGGATCGCCGTGAGAACGCGGCCCTAGTGTGACAGGGGTTTAAGGTAACTTAGTTTCAAGAAAATAAATTCGTGTTCAGATTCTTTATCGATATGAGGTCGGAGAACATGTTTCGCGTAACTCTGAATGATGGAAGCAGTTTTGTGAAATGGATGTGTTCGAACAAATATTGTATCGGCTTCCTCGTCAATTGTATTTAATGCTGATACAGAAAGAGAAGTGAGACAAGAAAGCATGGTATGTTTACCGGAATTTTTAAGTATGTTGTGTAAATATGAAACGGTCATAAAACTTTAGACTTTCGTTTGATGTTACCATTACGCCTACGTCCATGTGACCTAAATCTAGAAAATATAGAAAAATATCAATATCAGGATCTCGAGAAATATTTCCTTCCTGATAAATATTGCCACTTTAACTCGGCAATTTGTAATGCTTTAAATTTAAAACTGGATGTAGCATTAGTGTCATAAATTAGATGTAATGCTGACAAGTGGTGATCATGTATAAGATCAAGGAAAATATTCTAAGCAATTGTATATTCGTGTTTATGTAAATATATTAAAAACGAAAGTCTATGATTTGTAAAGTAGTACAATTTATGTGTTAACATTAAATTTAGGATGTTTATTTATGTTAAGTAGGGTAACCATTTTAATTGCAACAGATTATTGTTAGTTGAAGTATTTCAAATTGAAAGTAAATAAGTATTGCTAGTAAGTATACCAGAGATCTAAATAGTAAATATTGGGCACTTGCTCAAATATCACAAAATCTCGTATGACACAAGGTAAAACTGCCAAATCTCGTTCTTATTTCTCTCCTCTTATATTTAAGACAGCTCCGAACCAATATAATACTATCACTTCACACAGGATACTATTGTCTTTAACTTGAGACCAGTTACAGACTCCAGTTGTGAAAACTAATAAATTATATTATTACGATTTCAGTAAAACTACAACAACCAGATGTAGCTTAAAATAGTCGGACTTGTTAAATAATATTTATCGAAATTGTATGAAAATTAAAACACACACACACTACATCCTAAATATAACAATATTTAATTTTCATGCTTAGCTGTATGGAATTTGTCATTTCGTTAAAGAAACGTCTACAACTGCTCTCAAATGGTTGACTGTGGTTATGAATGCTACGTGAATTTTCGAGTATTTTCTATCTGAAAGAATATAGTGCGAATCTCTGGTTTATTACGCCTCTAAAATATACTAAATAAAGATCTCAAGAACATTCATATTACGATCAAAGTAGATATAAAAGTGGAACAGGAAATTTAGCATTCAAGGACCATTATCAATCCAAAAACACGCACAGAAACAAAGAAAATTATTAAGATGAATAAAAGGCCAGATATGACATCACAAACATAAAAGGGTTGTCAATAGGGCTACAGCCTTGGAACGGTCAGTGACAAAAAAGGCCGCTGGGGATTTAAATCAGGGTGTATAGAAAATGAACAAACAAGAAGATACATATTGACTGGATCGATAGCTAAGTCTATGGATTAATTGAAATTGATATTCAAACACAGATGTTTTAAATTGTATATCTATGACTGAAACCAATAGTAATGTTATTCCTATGACCAGGTGGGAGAAAACATACAAAATAATGGTAAAATGAAACACAGAACCGAAGATGTCATGTTTTATTGATCTGTTATAACACTTCTTCACATACCAGTCGTGTGTCATTTTAAATACTCGTAACCAACATTTGATACATTGCGTGTATGATATAATACATAGTCTTCGATCAAACTATTCAGTTGTCGATAGATTTAGTTTATATATAGAGTACGGCAAATGCTTAATATTTGATCATCCTTAATATATCCGCCAAACTCATCACCGAGCAAACTTGAGCACCGGAAAGCTGAACCAACATGTTTGTATCAAGTTGACATAGCGAGTTATTCACTTATTTATTTCAATAGGTCTGGCCTGGAATTCACCAACCATTCTTCAAACTATTCTTAGATTTGAGCTCAAGTACTCAAAATTAGTTTACAAATATTTCCATGACCTTCAAAGATAAACAATCGTAAGAAGTTGCTATGTGTTAGCATGCAACATATTTATACATAGCAGCTTGTTATGAACGTTTATTCTGTAAACTTATAGAAATAAATGTGCATACTTGAGCTTAAGTCTAAGCATATTCTCAAGAAAGGTTGGTGAATTCAAGGCCTGGTCTGTGGTTTGTCACCCCTGAGTTTATCGGCATTTGAGTACTAAAATTTAAGCTGACGAATATTTAATAGTTTGTAAAGTCAACTTTTGTAGAATACCTCCGTTTTCGAAAACATTTTTATTTTATTTATGTTAACTTCATCGCGGTATGTTTTCAATAGATCAAGCTCTCTATGAACACCCACTTTGTGTCTGCAAGTATCGCTACAGCATCAACAAAGGGAAGAAGTAACACTTCTCATTTAGCTTTTGGAATACATTCCATATATGTCATTTCAACCAGTCCGCAGAGTTTTTAAACTGATGCGGTTACTGTGCTAGTTTCATAACATTAATGTTTACAATTATCTTTTCATTTATATTTCCAGGAACCATATCTCAATGAAGAGCGCTTTAACCGTAAAACGAAGGGCCTTAAACTGAATCAAGCATTGGTATTGGAAGGAAGAAATATTGTGACAAACGAATGGATACGCTTCCGGAAAAATATGGAAGTTATCATACGCCTAGAGGATGCTGAAGATTTATCTTTCTGTTATGGGAAGCCAAAAAACCGCGTTATTATTTGCCTTCGTGGGTCAGGTGAAGTTCAAAGCTACTGGGAGAAAAGAGAATGGTTGATGTTATTAAGGGACAATCTTGGACCAATATTAAAGGGTCTTTATACCTCCCTTGTATGTATTGTTAGTTTTATACCAGCAATCCAAGGTTACATTGGCATCTTACTGTCTAAATTGATGAAACTATTTTAGAGATGGGTTCGCGAGAGGGGCAGTTACATCACATGTAAACGACCCTAACACTCTAAATGAAACATTAATGTTACCAAACAATGTTCAGATTGATAAATAAATTCAAATCAACAGGTAACCTTCATAGTTCACCATTTTGCAGAAGGCCATATTGTAAATAAGTATCTTGTAAATATATTTGCATTATATTAATGGGTTACTTTCTAATTATAAAGAATGTATTATTATTATTATTGCCATAACGCGTATATTTTGAATAACCAATAAATGATATGATGCGCGAACTTGGTAGATAATCATAAAACTAGGTATAAAAGTCGATCAGGAAATACAGATTTCACAGAACACAGTCACGCAAAAACACGCATTAACACAAACAACAACTGCAATGTTAATAAAATCAAGACATGTGGCATCACAAACACAAACGGGTTGACAATAGGGCTACCGCCTTGGAACGGTCAGTGGCCAAAATGGCCGCTGGAGGTTTACACCAGGTTGTAGGATGCATCAAACCTCACTCTTATCCTATTGTCATCCCAATAAACTTGACAGTGTAAATAAAGAAATCCCCGATAGGTTATTTTCTTTAACAAAAAAGGCAGCATTAATAGGCAATAACGCATAGATAATCATGTATATATGAATCTAACAAAGCCTAGAAAGCCACAATGCAAGTACTTAATGACTTGACAGAAGCCAAAGCGACAAGAGAATACACCATTTAGGGTATGACGAAACAAGATTTAAGAAAAACATCCAACGCTTTAATCAATTAGATTACTTCCACATTTATAACGTATAATAACTTCTAACTCGAAATTGCCTTATTACAAGAGGTGTTCAACTTAAAACGTAACGCTTGTGTTTAAGATGTTATTTTTTAGCGGAAGTGATTATCATAAAAATGAGTAATTTCATTTTTAGAATGTATGCATTTAAAAATAATCTCCAATTTACGCGGTTCGCTTTAAATTACATTTTGAATAAAGTGCGTACTATTTTAGACATATATCTTTCTATTTCTTAGAGTTTTATCTTAAATTAAATATTGCCATTAAATACATATCATAATTGTTTAAAACTGTGTTTGCAATTTTAATACGCACGTATGTTTTATTTTAAGAAATAAATATAAAAGTTGATTGAAAAGTTCGATTTTTATCGCAATATTAAGAAATTGACTAATAATAGGACAAATGATAGGACAGATTTGCTCGTATGTTACAGATGATTTTTATAAATTAACCCAAATAAGTATTTTATTCATATTTTGTAAGACAAAAATGAATAGTTATTGTTGGTGTTTTATCACATATCATATAAAGATATCTTTGGTCAAAACTTGTTTTTTCATCATTGTTTGCAAATGTGTGTGTTTTGCCCCAAATATTATATAGTTAGGGCTTTCCACCTTTCAGTGGAAAGACCTTTTGTTTTCGTTCTGTTTATTCTTATTAGGGCTTTCCACCTTTCAGTGGAAAGACCTCTTGTTATTGTTCTGTTTATTCTTATTATTATTATTATTCTTCCTCCTACACGCACTTCTCATGGAAATATTGGTCTCAGCAAGTCAAATTTTTACCCAGTGGTAGTGGACATTCTGGACTTGTGTGCCGACCATTTTGAGGTCATGACATCATCCAAGATGGCCGCCAGTGACGTCATCAGTCAATTTTTGTTATCGATAGATCTCAAACATTTATCTTCGGATTTGAATGAAACTTTCACAGATTGTAGGGTTCAGGGTCCAGTTGTGCAAAAACGTAAACACGTGTCTCTATGTAATAATGCCTTGACGTCAGTGACGTCACAATGTCATGAAAAGTCATTTTTTTCACTGATTGCATTTTTCTTGTTTTTTTATTGTAAAATCCATCAGTGTTTGTCTTGGTCAACGCTGACAGTTTTAACGTCATGACGTCATCCAAAATGGCCGCCAGTAACGTCGTAATGGAAATTTTGTTGTCACTATATCTGCTCCATTTATGATCGGATTTTGATTAAACTTTTACAGCATATAGAGAATAAAGTCTAGTTGTAGACGAACGTCAAAAATCTTCATAACGTCATCCAATATGGCCTCCAGTGACGTTAATATGAAAATTCTTTTTTCGCTAGATCTCAACAATATATGGACGGATTTGAATGAAACATGCATAAGTTGTAAGGGTAATGGTATAGTTGTACAGGAATGTCAAAGAATTTCTCTATGACATGTCGTCATGACGTCAGTAACGTCACCATTTTAATGAAAATAAATGCCAGTGACGTCATTTAAGGAATATTGTAATCGCTATATCTACTTTATTTATTATTCAGCTGCCGAAGGCAGCTGACTCTTATATTGCTTTTATATCTGTCTATGGTTAACAGACTGTGACTCATGTAAGTGGCAATAAGCATGCATTACAACTTGAATTCCTAGAGAACTCGTCTGAAAAACTTGAATGGTATAAACACATATTTTATAACGTTGCAAGGTTACCATTTCACTTGCTGAAATGACGTTTTTGTAAACCAGTCAAATGTAGCATGTCATTCGCAACATTTCGTACACTGCTTTGTGGGATCCCGAAGAATGACGGGATTGGCAGAGCGTTCACGATTGGTAGCATGTAATCAGCTGAATTAGTATTATATGTATATTAGCGACGGAACATTCACAAGCCTCAATAGCGCAGTTGATCGAGGCGCCGTGTTACTGCCCAGGAAGGTAGGGTTCAAGCCTGTTGATTGCCCGATTTTCTTTTCTTTTAATTTTCATTGGTTTTATTATTGCTGATGGTAAGGTAGCAACAGTTCCTTAACTAATTACACATGGTAACAGTGAACAGTTTATATGTGTTGTAATGCACACTATTTCTGTGCTTATGTGTACTTTAGCACGTCGTGCTACAAAGGTGAATATGTAATCAATTTGTAAGGTATTTCAAGGATTCGCGTAACACAAATTGGGTAAAAAAAAACGGTCATGGCGTGTTTACGTCTCCGTGACAACTCTTTTTTTTTGAATATTGTTTTAACACCCGTGACTTGGTTTGTTATTATGTTAAACTTTGTTCCCAGAAATAATGCTATTTTCTCTCGGCAGCTATTTTACGCTTGCGTAAAACCTTGCTTGTGTTTTTTTCATACAACAAAAACAGCAGCATGCACTTTATTGTGTCGCATGCGTAGCGCAGACACTTTATGATCACTTTGTCTTGCATACCGGATAAGGCTAGCCACGTTTTACATGGGGATGGACTATAAGAATCTTTCATGGGTATCCGGTGAAGATAAGGAATTCCAACCCGAGGTATAAGTGTTTTTATCGCAACCGATCGGTCGATTTGTTTGTGGTAGAGGCAGACCACCCACTTTTCCTTGGTAGAACCAGTACTGTACACCTCCCCGCCATCCTTAAGCATCAACACTTCCTCGAGGAGAGAAGGTTTACAACGCAACGTTGTTAATACCTCGGCCACGGAGACGTTAGTCTCGGACAGAATTGAAAGTTGTTATAAGTATACATGGTCGACGTGTCAGCGAGTCAACCATACGTCGCCGCTTTCGAGAACGTGGCCTCCATAGCCATAACGCTTATAGAGGTAACATGTTGACACCCGAACGCCGTAGAAATCGTGTTGTTTGGTGTCGTCAACATTCACGATGGACACAACGTCAATGGCAGAGTGTTCTGTTTACAGACGAATCTCGTTTCTGCTTGGATATGCCTGACGGACGTGCTAAAGTATGGAGACGTCGCGGTGAGCGTTACGCTGATTTCTGTGTTCGTCAGGCGCCGTATGGTTGACTCGCTGACACGTCGACCATGTATACTTATAGTCTCTCGAGCAAGTTGCACTGACGTGCGAAAGCGATTCCGCAGTTGTGAGAGCAATACATGACGATCCTGTTGAGGTGACGTGATTCTAGGACGTCCAGAACGTTGTCTGTCGCTCACTGAACCTGTTACATTGTTCCGTTCAAACTAGCTGTTGAATTGTTCTGTGTGTGCAGTTCATTCGACGTGCCACCTCCCGATATGACATACCCCCTTCAATCATGCCCACTGCTTGATTACGTTGAGCGTCATTTAAACGTCCCATTTTTATGAAATATTGAAAACAAACTATGGCGTTTTTCTTTATTATCCTTGCAATATACACTAAAACACTAAGAACATTGCAACGTGCTATATAGCTAGAGGTAATCCAAATAAGCCCCATTGTGCACGTGCGCTCCGTGCCAGTTGACAAAGCCTTAAAATCAGTGCATATTAAAACATGTTTGTAAATGTTGTATCTAATATAATAATACGAAAAATTGTGATTATTGGTTCTCATGGTATTTGTATATCAATATTTAGAAGTGGATACTTTCTTATGACGGCGAGTAGTTAAAGGGACACTGTCCGTAAGTAAGCAGATATTGAGCATAACCAAATAACTGTCTGACTTTTATTCATTGAAATGTATACATGAAAACATGAGGATAGACCCTAAGAAGTATGTAGGAATACATTCGCGAGTTTGAAAAAAAAGAGTTTTAATTATTAAATGTAAATAAAGTGGGACCCACAATATTTACCTTTTATGCGTTCACGTGACTTCCATAGCGCACTAGGTTTTCACCATAGTATGTATTGCGTAATATGTATAGCCCGCTTAGCTCAGTCGGGAGCGAGTTCGGACAAATTTACACTCAGGCACACTTATTGTTACTGCGAGTTTGGGCTGCGAGTTCAAACCCACGAAGTGGATTTGCTTTTTTTTGTACCGCGATTGAATTCCGTTAAACAATCTTGCTTTTAATTAGTAAATATTGAATAATGTTTAGTGTATAATGTTTGCGAACATAATTATTGGGTGTTTTATAAGCTAAAAGTTACGGACAGTGTCCCTTTAAGCACATTCTACAAATCAATAGAAACCACTCACTAATCATGTTGCGTCAGGTTAATTACACACAAACCTTCGTGATGATTAAATGGATGAATGATATATGAATGAATGTATGATTAGTGGTCTGGGCGAATAAATTCATATTTTCATTATTGCATTTTATAAAACGGGTATCAAACTTCAAAATACATTATGAACAATATATCGCATTACAGTTAGTCATGCACATGTCATGCTCTAAAATACTATGTTTATAAATGTTTGTCTTTTAATATTTCAGACCGTGGTTGCACTTTTAACGTTTATCCTTGTTCGATTTCAGATGTGTGCGTCATCATTGCATGACATACCACAGTGTTTTGACTTGCTAAAGTATCGCAATGCATGTTTGCTATAACCAAGGCCGTAATCCATATGTGCAAATGACTGACTGTCATGCTCTAAAATACCATGTTTATAAAAAAAATAATATATTTCAAATCGAGATTGCACTTTTATCGTTTATCCTTGTTCGAAAGCAGGTGTGTGCGTCATCATTGTATGACATACCACACTTAAACGTTCAAATGTTATGACTTGCTAAAATATCGCATTGCATATGTGGAAATGACTAACTGTTGCATCCGTTTACTGGCTGGTATTGTCGTCTATTGTTCGATCTTGTATAGCTATGTACAGGATCGGCAATTCCCTCACGTGTTTGAAACGTTATACCTTTGAAAACAGTAGTAAATAAAGAGCAAATGACACAGTTTAAGGCCAAAGTAATTCATGGATTAGAATCCCTAACTGTCGTATTTAGGAATTGCTGTACATGTTGTTTTAAAATGATGAATTCTACTGAAATATTATCACTTTGTTCTTGTTACGGTAAAAGTAGTATATAATATATTGCTATGCGTATATCATGAATATTATTCAATACATACTTGTGTGACCCATCCACCCCATCCCCTCCTCAACACCCATTTGTTGTATTTTATACGTTCGATACTGATTAGCTATGATAATCGGGAAATTACCTTATCTACTTATGACAATTAATATTGAATACAAATGACATACGTTTTAAAATAGAATTTATCACAAGGACGAATCAGGACGTTCAAAAAGCCTAATTTTGAGATAAACATGTTTGTTAAAACTATCATGTGCAGGCATGCACGTGTGCATGTTGTTTTGTAACCAATCTTGTTAGATATTATGTAGTATCGGTAATTCCATTTATTGAATTCACGTTTACGCTTATATTCAAGGTTACATATGCAGGAGTGCATTAAAGGGACACATGGTAATCTTGAAATGTTTATCAAGCATTGCAATTAGCATTTTTTAAAAAGTTTTATTGTAAAATCCATCAGTGTCATCATCTTATTCGACGCTGACAGTTTTTACGTAAAGACGTCATCCAAAATGGACGCCGATGACGTCATTATAAGAAATATTGTAATCGCTATATCTCCTGCATTTATTATCGTATTTTGATGCAACTTTTACAGCCTGTAGGAAATTAGGTTGGTTTGTGCATGAATGTCAAAAATGGTCAAGACGTCATCAAAGATGGCCGCCAGTGACGTAATGATAAAAATCTTGTTAGCGCTAGATCTCAAACATGTATGATTGGATTTGAACAAAACTTTCACAGCTTGTAGAGTTTAGAGTCTAGTTGTGCAAGAACGTCAAAACCTGTCTCTATGTCATAACGTCTTGACGTCAGTTACGTCACAATGTTATGAAAATCCGTTTTCTTTACTGATAGCATTTTTTATATTGTTTTACTGTATAATCCATCAATGTCATTGTATCAGTCGACGCCGACAGTTTTAACGTCATGACGTCATCCAAAATGGCCGCCAATGACGTCATTTATGAAATCTTGTAATCGCCATATCTCCTTCATTTATCATCGGAGTTTGATAAAACGTTCACAGTTTGTAGATATCAAAGTCTAGTTGTGCTATAATGTGGAAAATGTTGTCATGTCGTCATCAAAGATGGCCACCAGTGACGTCATAAATGAACTCTTGTTTTGTCTATAACTTTGACAACTCTGACAGTTGTGACGTCATGACGGAAAGCCCGTTTGATCAGGTTTCTGATCAAAATCTAGTTCTTATTATTATTATTCTTCCGCTAAAAGGCACTTCTCATAGAAATATTTGTCGCGACAAGTCAAAATTTTACCCAATAGTAGAGAACATTCAGGACTGGTGTCCCGAACATTTTGACGTCATGATGTCATCCAAGATGGCCGCCAGTGACGTCATCAGACAAATCTTGTTATCACTAGATCTCAAACATTTATAGTCGCATTTGAATGAAACTTTCACATATTGTAGGGTTCAGGGTCTAGTTGTGCAAGAACGTAAAAACGTATCTCTTTGTAATAACGTCTTGACGTCAGTGACGTCACAATTTTATGAAAAGTCATTTTTTTCAGTGATTGCATTTTTCATGTTTTCTTACTGTAAAATCCATCAGTGTCATTGTTTTAGTCGACGCTGACAGTTTTAACATCATGACGTCATTCAAAATGGCCGTCAATGACGTCATTCAAGAAATCTTGTAATCGCTATATCTCCTTCATTTTTAATCGGATTTTGGTGCAACTTTCACAGCCTGTAGGAAATTAGAATGACTTGTGCAAGAATGTCGAAAATTGTCATGACGTCATCCAAGATGGCCGCCAGTGACGTCATGTTATAATTTTTTTTAGCGCTAGATCTCAAATATTTATAGTCTGATTTGAACGAAACTTTCACAGATTGTAAAGTTTAGGGTCTAGTTGTGTAGGAATGTAAACAGATATATCTAGATAATAACGTCTTGACGTCAGTGACGTCATAATGTTATGAAAAAAATCCGTTTATTTCACTGATTAAATTTTTAAAGTTGTTTTACTGTATAATCTATCAGTGTCATTGTCTCAGTCGACACTGACAGTTCTAACGTCATGACGTCATCCAAAATGGACGTCGATGACGTCATTTAAGAAATCTTGTAATCGCCATATCTCCTTCATTTATCATCGGAGTTTGATACAACTTACATAGTTTGTAGATACCAAAGTCTAGTTGTGCAATAATGTGGAATGTTGTCATGTCGTCATCAAAGATGGCCGCCAGTGACGTCATAAATGAACTCTTGTTTTGTCTATATCTTCTCTATTTATTATCGGATTTGAATACATTTTTCACAGATTGTAAAGTTTAGGGTCCGGTTGTGCAACAACGTCATACGGTATCCCGACGTCATGACGTCAGTGACGTCAAAATATTCTGAAATTCGTTTTTTTCACTGATTGCATGTTCGAAGTTATTTTCGTGATAAATCAGTCAGTGTCTTCATCTTCGAAAACTCTGACAGTTGTGACGTCATGACGTCATTAAGACAGGAAAGCCCGTTTGATCAGGTTCTGATCAAAATCTAGTTATTATTATTATTATTCTTTTTCTTCTTCTTCTTCTCCCCAGCACTTTTCATAGTACGACTGGTCGCACGGCCTCTAAATTTTACACAATGATAGAACTCAGGCTGGAATAGTGTCCCGAAGCTTTTGGGGTCATGACGTCATCCAAGATGGCCGCCAGTGACGTCATGATACAAATCTTGTTAGCGCTAGATCTCAAACATTTACGGTCGGATTTGAATGAAACTTTCGCAGCTGGTACAGTTTAGGGTCTAGTTGTGCAAGAACATAAAATGACGTCAAGACGTCATTAAATGTGACGTCGGCCGGTGACGTCGTAAGTCATAAAAGGTCATTTTGGTGCAAATTGTATGTTTCGACCAGTTTTGCCTGTAAATCAATCACGGTCATTGTCTTTAACGTCACCGATCAGTGTGACGTCATGACGTCATCCAGTATGATTTTACGTATTTTCCTATATAACTGTTTAAAAATGGAAATTCTTGTTATAAGTGTTTCTCGTTATCACTTGTTGCGTAAGATCATACTGCGGATGGTTTACTTTTTCGGCTTTATCGCTTGTTGTGCAACATCCTACTGCGGATGGTAAGAATGTTTAGGTTGATCACGTGTTGTGTTATGTGACACAGTTGTTTACCTGACGTCACCAACAAACACAGTGTCTAAGGAAGATTTTTTTTTTTTTTTTTTTTTTTTTTTTTTTTAAGTCCACCGCGCAGCTTTTTAGCTGGACAAAAGATGCGCAGTAAAACTTGCATGTTTTTTCCTATTTATTAACGATTTCTCGTAAATTTCTTTTCTTTTCTTTTTTTTTTTTTTTTTTTTTTTTTTTTTTTTAAGTCCACCGCGCAGCTTTTTAGCTGGACAAAAGATGCGCAGTAAAACTTGCATGTTTTTTCCTATTTATTAACGATTTCTCGTAAATTTCTTTTCTTTTCTTTTTTTTTTTTTTTTTTTTTTTTTCTTTTAGGTCAGTGCTGCGGCTGGAGGAGGTGGGGGGGGGGGGGGGGGGGGGATTTCGGGTTACTTTGTCGGTGTGAGATGGTGTTGCTGAGAGAGGGCGTTCCCTTTCTAACCTTTCTCCGTCAGTTTTACAGTAAATCAATCAAGATCAATGTCTTTATCATCACTAACCATTGTGACGTCATGACGTCATTGAGTATGATTTTACATGTTAAGCCTGACATGGAAAGCCCATGTTTGATCAGGTTCTGATCAAAATCTAGTTATATATGTTTTCTTTCTTTTCTTTTAAGAAAGTAATCATTACGTGGTCCGAGTATTAACTTTCATACCCCATCCATCGCCAAAACGGGGTTGGCTGGGGTATGAAATGAAACCGTAATTTTGGCTTAAAAGGTTTGCATATTGTACAATTAAAAATTTAATTGGTACTTTTAAACAGGTTATCGATTTTTTTCAGTAAAAAATGTTTTTTAAACGTGTTTTATTATCGAAATATCTGTTATAAAATGCTGCTAATATAAGCTTTCCCATCACTTAATGAAATTAAGGCGGGACCACGTAATGGAAACGTATTGTGGTGCGGTGTCCGTCGTCCGTCCGTATTTTCTTTTTAGCGACTACTCCTCTGAAACTACTGGATGGATTTTCATGAAACTTTACAGGAATATTGCCCATGATGTCTAGTTGATCCTAGCAAAACAATCCACGTTGATGTGAAATCCAAAATGGCCGCGACATCTAAAAATATATTTTAAAAAACAAGTTTGTAGCGTTTGTACTTCTTGAAAACAATAAGTGATAGTGATATGGGACTTCTCTAAAATGATCAGTTGGTCCTGTTTGAAAAGCATTTTGATTCGACATTAAACATGGCTGCCAGCGGCCATCTGTGTTTACATCTGAAATTACTTAACGGATTTGCATGAAGCTTCACGGGAATGTTGCTCTTGATATCTAGTTGATCCTAGGCAAATTTCAGGTCGCCCGGAAATTCAAGATGGCCGCCTCGGCTAAAATAGATTAAAAAAACAAGTTTGCAACACCTACTTCTTGAAAACTATATGTGATATTGATATGGGACATTTTCTAAAATGAGCAGCATGACATGATCTTGGTCCTTGCCGAAAATCATTTTGATTCGTCATTAAACATGGCTGCAAGCGGTCATCTGTGTTTACATAGAGTTATATTGTAAACACTTGTAGCGACGAATTCTCTAAAACTACTTGAAGGATTTCTTGAAACTTAACAGAAATGTTGCTCTTGATGTCTAGTTGATCCTAGCAAAATTTCAGGTTGACCAAAAATTCAAAATGGCCGCCAAGGCTAAAAAATGATTTAAAAAAATTACTTTGTGGCGACTACTTCTAGAAAACTATAAGTGATATTGATATGGGACTTTTTCTAAATTGATCAGCATGACCTGATATTGGTCCTTGTTGAAAAATATTTTGATTCGACTGCCAGCGGCCATCTTTATTATATAGTAAAAACGTGTAGCGACTACTCCTCTGAAACTACATTGACAGATGTTCATGAAGCTTCATAGGAATGCTTATCTAGCTATCAAAACTTATCAGTAGAGCTTCAAGGTCTTTGACCTCTTGTTTATCATATCAATGTCTGCAGCTGATGTTTCGAACTAAAAGTTTGCATAAATGAAATCATTTTCAAAGTCGAATTTCATGTTAAATTTCGCTAAAATCCTGAAAATAAATCGTGAAAAAGAGCAAAAATATGCACATTCCACCTGTTTCCGTTCAGACATGGACATATTTTATTGTAATTTAAAATGTTTTGAATGACGTGGCACATTACACGATTATAGACTTAATGTTAAATTGTTTATTAGACGAAGTTTACGCTAACATGAACTATTGTTAAGGAACTTGATGGTATGTAAAGAATAATCACACAATTCATCCAAATAATCTATCGACACCTATCGACTAGAGAACGATTTTTTTTCATTTCATTCAGAATGAAATATTACATAGTAAGCAATGACCGATGCAAAGGAAAAATAACCATTTTAAGAAATACACAGCAATCTTGAGGTTTTTATTAAGCATTAAAATTAGCCTCTTTTTATTATTTCAGTATCATTTTGACTTTATACCTGCTTGGATATAATTAAATACTATTTAGAGTTTCTACTTTTCCTAGTCATTACCACATAGGTTTAAATATATTACTGGTGAAACATAACCAACAGTTAATGTATACGCAAAAACGATTTGCTTTATTCTATACACATAATTAATATTAATGGTTAAACAAATGAGTTATGCAGAAAAACAACGATGTGCAGCCATGGTTATTGGTGTGAATATCTATCTATTTGACCGGATATTCTTTCTGAACATTTGCAATAACCTGTTCACAGAATAACACTATGCAACATACAATAAAGGTATAAAAGTACTAGACATTTTATAACAGCTTTCTCTCCTTTTTATTTTCTGTATCTCAAAGATATTATATCTTTGAAAATATCAGTGTATTATTACATAATCATTTAAGCAGAAGCCGTTTATTTCTGCAAGCTTTAGTAATAGCAATCTGACCCACTGGCCACAGCCAGCATACTCCCAGACAAATTTGTTCACACTAGTATGTCACGAGTCTTCTGAATAACAGGTTTTATATGAACCAACAAAAAACAAAGTATATTTCATAAATAAACATTGTTACCACTTTTCAACTCATATATTTTGTTTCGAAACAGTCATTAGTTTCGTAATAGCGTCCTTCAACCAAGGCACATTGTAGTGCCAATATGTCATGTAATGTTTTATACGAGTACTGGCATGGGCGCATAAAACGCACGTTTATAGTATTAGTTTGCTTATTTCTTGCTTTTAATGACTATTTTCCCAATATGTATGTGTTTGTTTTTGTAACTGTATGAGTGTGGGAAGAGGGCGATACAAGTCGAAATCGTTCGATATCGATTTGATGACTGATAATTGTCTCACATTTATCTTTTTTAAATACATATCTTCCCGGAATCCTCCAAGATCCAGTGCTCCCGAAAGGGTCTTTTAAGATGTATACTATTCTTCACGTTATAATATAAGGAGAAATCTCATATCTCACAATCAAAACATTAATCTACTTAAAACCAGATTAAACGCAGTTTGAACAGAAACGCGTTTTATATATTTAGAGTAGATATAGACAGAACAATGCTTCAAGACCATCTTCGTATATTTCTCCATTAAGATTCCGATGTATGCCACATTCGGACCAATTTCTTTGATTTCCGTGACTGGCAATATTTCTTTGTTACGGAAATTAGTCAATCGGTTCAACAGAGTAAGATGTCATGTCAGAAATATAGACTATTTATCCGTGTTTTGCCTAGCTTGAAGATTCGTTGTTGAAATATTTACAATTGTATAAAGGTATTTTAATCAGAAACCGATCCTTGACTATGTATACATATACAAGCAGTGTCATTTTAAAAGTTGGGAAAATGTCAATATATGTATAGTACTAGAAAAGTCTAATATAGGCTGAACAGTCACTCTAGCATTTTGTTTTATCTTCATAACCTGTCGGTTAACTGTTTTGGCGCCATAAACTTTCAAATATATCGTTGTTTGTTGTAAAGCTTTTTCTAAAGGTAATTGTTTGTACCTTCTCCACGCAAAACTAATTATTAGTAGAATAATTACTATATATAATATCATCGTATACTTCATTGAAATGCTTAGCATGCATGTTTGAATGTTTACTCTTTGAGCTGAATGATTTGATATAATAGAAATAAATGAATATATAATATACTGTGTACTATTAGTAGATGAATATACTTGTTAAATTTGTTTGTTAAGCTTTGAAGTTTTATATGTTTATTTGTTTTTCAAATTTAAGTGTTTTCAAATGAAGATTGTGAAAAAGTTGAAATATTTATTCTGCTGCCGAAGGCAGCAGACTCTTATATGACTTTAGTAATTGCACATGGTAAGGTAGTAATTAATAGTTTCTTTGAGTTTTTCAGCTATAAACATGCTTTACAACTTGTATTCGTCTGAAAAAACTTGAATGGTATAAACACATATTTCGTAATGTTGAAAGGTTACCCTTTCACTAGCTGAAATGACGTTTTCGTAAACCAGTCTAATGAAATCATTACTATACGAAACATTCAGAAGCCTCAGGAAGGTACGGTTCAAGCCTGCTGATTTCCTTCTTTTTTTCTTTTTTTTAATTTTCATTGGTTTTTATTATTAAATCAAATTATTCAATGAATACAATTGGTTAAAAGTTGATCACATGATTAAAAATAAAAAGGTATATTGACCTGAAAAACGTATATTGACTTTTGTATATTGACCTGGGAAAAATAAGTCTGAAAAATTCAATTTCCATGAATAATCAAAATTCAAAATATATTTAAAATTCAAAATTTCAAAATTTAAAATTTCAAAATTTCAAAATTCAAAATTTCAAAATATAAAAATTTCAAAATTCCAAAATTCAAAATTTCAAAATTTCAAAATTCAAAATTTCAAA
This sequence comes from Cyrtodaria siliqua, assembly GCA_037043455.1. Lineage (NCBI taxonomy): Eukaryota > Metazoa > Mollusca > Bivalvia > Adapedonta > Hiatellidae > Cyrtodaria > Cyrtodaria siliqua. The sequence continues at coordinate 36,582 of JAWPHD010016657.1, forward strand.
ATTTCAAAATTCTCAATTCAAAATTCAAAATTTCAAAATTCAAACTTTAAAATTTCAGAATTCCAAAATTTCAAAATTCAAAATTCCATGAATAATTTGATTTAATAATAAAATAATTGTTGCCTTTTAGGTTCGGTCGATATATAGAGTTTAATAACCAGTGTTTTTGAGATACGGGAAATATCTCCCGAGGTAGAGAAATGGCCCTGATATAAGAACGAGTGCGGATCACGAGTTCTTATATCGGGGCCATTTATCTAGCGAGGGAGATATTTTCAGTATCTCAAAAACACTGGTTATTAAACTATATATTACATAATTTAAAATGATATTTTATTAATATTTCTAATGATTCACGCCTTTTTACACCAGTTTGCACGAGAACGCCAAGACGACGTTACATCATCCGTCATACAAACAAAACAAGTGGAACCGGAACTCTTCGTTAATTTCCGTAATCGTTATTTCCTAGTGACGGAATCTGACGAAGACGTCCGTAAAACAATCGGAACATCATTTGGCATTTCTGCCACTGGCGCAAAAGGCCGAGCAATGTTCCGTACTGGGATATTTCCCAGTAGAGCAAACGAGTAGATATAGCTTTTCTATTCCCAGTATTTCCTATATAAATAACAGACAATTATGTAATATGTGTATTTATCGACCTGAGAAAAGTGATAGAAAAGTGATATCGATCTCGGCTATCGCCTCGGTCGATATCACTTTTCTCAAGTCGATAAATACACATATCGACCTCACTAAAAGGCAATAATGTTATAATATTATTCCTTTACATTTGTCACTTTGATAACGCAATTTTAATAATTACACATGGTAACACTGAACCGTTTATATGTGTTGTAATAATGTACACTCTAACGCACACGTGAACAATTGTATTTCTGTGGTGATGTGTACTTCTAGCACGTCGTATTACAAGGTAATTGTAATCAATATGTAAGGCATGTCAATGTTTTTGGACAGAAAGAAGCGAGGTCGCCCACATTGATTTAAAATGCCTGGTAGGAAGAACTGATGGTAAAAATCGGAAAGAATGTAAGAAAAACGGTCGTGGCGTGTTTATGTCTCCGTGACAACATTTATTTTTTTCAATATTGTTTTAACACCCGTGACTTGATATATTATTATGTTAACTTCTTGTCTCTCGGCAGCTATTTTACGCTAGCGTAAAACCTTGCTTGTCTTTAAATGTAACTATTATTCCCGTATCCTGTGTAACTATCTTAGATACATATTCGTGTACGTATGATGTAATTCCGTATGCGTAAATCCTACGCAGCTCTGTATTAAGAGAAAATAAACAACTTTCAACACGTTTATACACACATCTTGGAATTAAAGTGCTGAAGGCACTGATGGGCGGTGCTTTTTGTAAGTGTTGGAATGGATGGGATATGGAAGTGCTGTAAATGTAACTTCCATGGTTTGTTTTTTACATTCAGTGATGTTTCAGATGATTGATATTCATTACCAATTTCATATTTAAATATATTTTAGCTAACTCATACTTCCGTATATTTTTTCTGAGCAAGCTCTTCAGCGAGGCATAGTATATTATACAGAGTGGAGTCTTGGTGTGGAGTCTTGGAGTGGAGTTGAGTGAATAATTGGAGTGACCTTGGAGTCACATTTTGGAGTGACCTTGGAGTCAGATTTGGAGTGACTATTTTGGATAATTATCAATTTAATATTTTTGAATGACCCTCACAAGGTGCACAGTTCCTAACATACTCAGTACAGCTGCATTGTCCCATGAGACATGTGCTAACCTTAATGTGAGGGACAGACCATCTAAAAACAACATGATCGAACTTGGATACCCAAACATTAATCCCAGTATTGAAGCATTATGACCCTTTGGCCTGACATAAACTAGTCCCGAGTGACCAACTAATCTTAGGTCAGGACACTGACATCCAGTGTCAGGGGTATATAGGGTTCCAATATGTCCAATATGTCAGTCATACCACAGAGACTGAAAACAAAAGCATTAAAGTTTATGGGAACTTAGAGATCTCTCAGCCTAACTGTTCCACAAACATGGATTATTTTAGAACATGTAGTAACAGTGCCCAAGTTAAAATTTGATTTGCAGTTTTGGAACTAGTTGTTGAAATTGGGTAGCTTAATAGACACATGCATTTTAAAGAATTATTTAATAAATAAATAAGTGTATGTGCAAATGAAGTTACCCATGTAAATGTATTAGTTTCTAAAAATTTATTAATTGTAAGAGAAATTAAGACTTCAAGTTTAGACTAAAAAAATTACTCCAAAATATTCACTCCAAATTTGACTCCAAGGTCACTCCAAATTGTGACTCCAAGGCCACTCCAGTTATTCACTTCACTCAACTCCAAGACTCCACACCAAGACTCCACTCTATATACTATATTATGCCCTTCAGCGCACAGACTGTTCTATTTTTAGTAACATGATACACTTTCTACATACCAGACATAAATACCGTCTGCTTGTAGCACGATTATAACTCGAGTTATAACCTTTTAAATAGATCATAAAAAGAGTTGAATTACTGAAATTTTGATCAAATAGGTATGTATGACCTAAATAAATAATACATTGCCTTTATTCTGGACATTGTTTCTTATTTTGGGCATCAAATTAAAGGCATGCATGAGAGACTTCTTCTTCTAGCGTAGTGTTGCATCGTGTTGTTTGTGCTGTTAGGTTTGTCACATTCCTAGAATGCCACTAAATTCCCCCTTATACCTCTGACGGTGCAGTCGCACCGCCAAAAACTATTTATCATGCAGATATGCACTTTTCTGCCTAATAAAGGGGTGACCTATTAAATTTTGCTTTATTAGGCACCTACCAATAGAGCAAATCAATGCGGAATCCCTCGGCGTTTATTGTACGTAACGTTATCTGACGTCAAACACGTAACGTTGCCTGACATCATAAAACAAACAAAAAACAACAACATGGCGGCGTCCTCGATAAGCGTAACATTCTGAGAAATAGTTAATAATAATAATTCATACAACAAATGTGGATAATCTACATGATAAATAGAATATTATGTCATTGCCTTTTACTATCAAGTTTATTAGGCTCGGCACGAAAACGAAGAATGGCTCGGCAGAGCCTCGCCTTTATTCGTTTTCTAAGCCTCGCCTAATAAACTTGATAGTAAAAGGCACTGACATAATATTCTCTCTATACATTTTATAGTGTATTTTGTTTGTATTACTCACATGCAATTTAAGTTAATGTGATTTAATTATATATTGTATAATTATTTTATTTTTTGCTATTACCCTTGGACTTGTTACAGATTGAAATTGATACCTGGAAAATGTTGTTAAGCTAGACAGTCTTCATAAATATGTATTGAAAAAACAAAAACAGATTATGACCATATAGCCATTATAATATTAATTTCGTTGTTGCAAAATATGTCCACCTAATCAGAGTGCCGTTGCTAAATTGTGTTGCACTATATGGTACCCATTTGTTTTGAGGCTGCTTCTTTAGCTACATCACTGAGATTATGGGGAAAAAACATGAATTGCTCAACGCTCTTTGTAAATGGCAATAAGAGATAAGAAGAGAATATGCAAAGAAGCTTCACAAATATACATTTTTGATTTATTTTCCTTTTATTAATGTGCTTAATTCTAAGCATTTGCCTCATTTTTCAGTTGTATCTATCATCGAGACGTGAGCAAACTTATATTTCACGAGTGATTTAGAACGAGTGAAAATATTTGAGTTTTCTCACTTAGTGATGAAAATAAAACCAAAAACTATTTCTTTTACTATATACTCACAACCCTGAAACTTATGCAAAAAAAAGCATAATGCGCCAAAACTAATGACGCCAATAACGTCTACAAAGTCACCAGCGGAATTACCAGTATTTCACAAGTGAAATATAAACAATGAACATATAAGGTTTTATTTTAATTATAAAATCCACTATTTCGCTGTAAAGTATATAATAAATATTATTATCTTCTTATTTCTCCATTTGTTTTTCTTTGTATTTGATAACCGACATGATAATGTATTATATTTGAATATGAGTGTGTATATGTAACGAGAAACTGTAATAGGTTTAAACTAGGTTCTAGGGTGCACCGTTTTAGTCAATAACGATGTTCTGAGGGGCTCCTCTGGTGACCTTAACGATCTTCTGAAAGGCTCCTCTGGTGACCTTGTATTGCAGAAAAGTGTAACAGGATCATAAGTGAGCGAGATAAAATACCGCAAGTGTTAATAACTGTTGGGTCGTAAGTGACCTTTGAGTTATGGTGGATATAATTTTAGTTCAGAACAATACGCTTACGCTTTATGCAATCTATCCTAACAGCAGCCATTACAGTTTTAGAAAAAATAGTGTTTTTTTTATATGTTTATGAAAGATATAAGGGACCATAGACAGGGTATGTTATAAGGTAATGGTCATACTACAACAATTCATTTTCCATAGGCCTACCTTATAGCTCTAAGCTCTGTACTGAGTTCCCTAATATAGGAAGCTATATTTTGTATTACTTGTTTTGAAAGACCTATCTTAGTTTTATCCAAAAAACATACATAAGCCATACATTGAGTATGTTTTGAAAAAGCTGTTTGGGTCGGATGGTGCTGACCCACCTACTTGCGTGTAGAAACATGAGGAAAATGTAAAATATACTTCGTTTTTTGATTATGCAACACATTATGAATACATTGCACAAATGTATGATTTAACCTTTATAAGTACTCTTCAAAAGTTGAATGTTAATTTTTTAGCAGGATATTTTGGTTTGTTTACCTTGTCAACCAATCAAAATTAAGAGATTCTGTGTAATAGCTCCGAATTTACCCTGGAACTTTTTCCCTGCCCGCTTATTGGTTGGTAATTGATGTAGTCTGATCTAAAGCTACATGCAATATATGCATATATAACATACGCTATATATGAGAATATTATGATATGTGGTTTCAGAGAAAATGAGGTATACAAGTCTAACGGGAAATGTAGCTTTCACTGAACCTAGTCAACCAAAACCACGAATTAAAACAACAGTTACACTGTTAATAAAAAGCAAGTCATGCGACATCACAAACACAAATGGTTAACAATAGGGTTACTGCATTGGAACGGTCATTGGAAAAAAAAGGTCGCTGGGGTTTAAACCAGGCTATATGGTGCACCAAACCTCAATCTTAACCTATTGTCATTGCAATAAAACGAGACGTAAATAAAGAAATTCCCACTATGCTATATTCTATAGCAAACAAGACAACATTAATAGGCAATATAAGTATATAAGACATATATGATCAGGTATATATGAATATAAATATCAAAAGCCTAGAAAGCCACAAAGCAAGTACTCAATGGCTTGGCAGAAGCCAGAGCAAGAAGAGAAAAACCGTTAAGGGTAAAACCTGACAAGATTTACATCAAACGCTACCGTCTTTGGAGGATCTAGGTAACGTCATCATAAGGTCCGCAATATGTCCGGTCATCGCACAATCAAAGAGGAAATCATACTGGAAAATTGAATTGACTTGGGTTTTAAGGCACACCAAACATGAAAGGTTATATGTCGCCTAACAGGAATGAACGTGCCAGGCTCATCCGCCATTTACATCAAGATAAAATATGGAGAATAAGCCTAGAACCTTATAACCTGCAGAAGTTGCTGCAAATTCTATAGCAGACACTCCATTTACGATGGAGCCACGTTTCTTCGTTTGCATACGCGATGTCAAGATAAAGACCTTGAATGATCATGATTAAAATGACAAAATGAATATGAATGGGGGAGGGAGTCCTACCCCACCGCATGTGACAGTGTGTTTGTGAGATTGCAGTGGTTGTAGCAAAATGTAAACACTAAACACTAAACATGCAGTGGGTTGCAAAATGATAGTGTCATAATCTATTTTAATAAACTTAAGTTTGATAAAGATTGTATGAAAGTGATTATTACAAAGGAGGTTACGATTTTTGTAAATCACGTCACGTCACCATAGAAAAAGAGTATGAAATAAGAAATTTGGAAATCGCCGAACGATTACAAGATAACTACAAAAAAATATTGCAGTCTCGGTTTGATTGAGAATGTTCAAGAACGGTAGTGAAAATTACTTGCTACCGTTCACGCCCTCTAGCCCTGGGTTGAGCAGAACCCAATATTTAAAATATCAAGAGTACAACAAATTGAGGCCATCTCGAAGATGGTATGAATATGACGGTGAACATGGAACCTTCTGTGAGGTACTTTCACTACATTCCATGGCCAGCGGTGTGTGGTCCCAGTTTCTTACTAAATGATTTGCCCTAAACGATAAAACAAGGGGCGAAATATTTAGTTGGAAGTAGAGGTATGAAGCCTGCGTATCACAAGCAATAAAGACTAAATTAATAGCAGACAACATATCCAAAAAACAAACAATACTTAGAACATTTAAAGGCTGGAGAAGTGGAATCACCTATTCGAAATTAAAGTAAGAAAACAAAAGTATTTGAGAATGTATCACCGATATCTCTATATAAAATATCGGTCTCAGCGATCTCCAATGATCGGAATGAATAATAGTTCTGATTGAAAGCACGTGAATACGTTTTTCCGCCGCCACACTGCACAGGCAACGCTACTGTAATATATAACAAGAACGAATTCGACGGCGCGCCATCGTAAATACCCACGTTTTCTTTACACAGGCCAATTCCCTTTAACCCTATATGCATTTTACAAGTGCATGTTATTGTTTTGATTGTATTTTTGATTCTCAGATCAGAAATAATATTATTTATGCTTTTCTGTATACGTGTATGACACTGTAAATGAATAAAACATGTTTACGGTATTTGTATATTCGAACTTTTGACCCTATCCTAGAGTCCCATGGTGACCCTTGTGCAAATTATACTGATATTCCCCAAATCATTACATTTTATTGAGAAAGAAAAATAGATATTTGACTCAATGTACCACTCTCCACCCTCCCCTCACCCCACCCCCACCACCACCACACATACACCCAACCCCTGGGAAGACGCCCGAGTTTGAAATAATAAAATCATTTGATATGTTGTTTATCTTTCATAGACGTTCACATATACCAAGTTATTTGCAGAAGTAAAGAAAAATTACAGTTTAAATGAATTTTTAGTGTATTTGACCTTTTGACACCCCTTCCTTGAGCCCCACGGGAGACGTAGGAGGAAAAAAAATATTCCCATCCACATAACATTCCATTTGAGACATAATTACAAATAAAGATATACAAATCGAAAAGGAAAAGCAGCATTCAAGGACGACAGTCAACCACAAACACACACAGAAACAAAGAACAAATTTAAAGATGAATAAAAAGCAAAATAAGACATCACAAACATAAAAGGGTTGATAATAGGGCTACCGCCTTGGAACGGTCAGTGGCAAAAAAGTCCGCTGGGGTTTAAACCAGGTTCTAGGGTGCTCCATACCTCACACTTACCCTACTGTCAATCCAATAAACCGGGACAGTGTAAATAAAGAAATCCCCGCCATAAACAAGCTATTCTCTAACCAACAAGGCAGCTTTAATAGGCAATATAAGTAAAACACAAAGATGCTCGCGTAGATATAAATACAAAAGAAAAATAGCCTAGAAAGCCACAAAGAATGTATTCAATGATTTGGCAGAAGCCAGAGCAACAAGAGAATAAACCATTGAGGGCAAGACTGCAGACAAACATCAAACGTCACTGTCCTTTTGGGCTTTATGTAGACGTCATCATAGGGTCCACAGCTGTCCGGTCATCGCACCATTAAAGAGGAAAGCATAGTGGCGAACTGTAAATGGGTCCATCACCAAGCATGCAGTGCGTTGTAAAATGATAGGGTCATAACCTCTTTTGATAAACCTTTCAACAAGTTTAACACAGATGGTATGAAAGTGATCATGGCCAAGGATCTTGCGAAGTTTGTAAATCACGTCACCATAGAAGTCAGGTTATGATAGTCCTTGTCACACATTTAAAAAAATGACCCCATTCCACCGACTCACCCCGGGCCCCTGGACAGACGCCCGAGTTTGAAATCATAAAATATTTTGATATGTTGTTCATCTTTCATAGATGATTACATATACCAAGTTATGTGCAAAAATATGAAAAAAATGACAATTAAATTGAATTTCTAATGTATTTGACCTATTGACCTCCGCTGAGGGCCCCTGGTGCGGACCCAAAATGAATGTTGCTCTTGCACGCCGTCATCATATGGCGAAGTCATACCTAAGTCTGGTTGAATTCCGTTCAGCGGTTTAGGAGGAGATATGGTAAAGGAAAAACGGACAGACAGACGGAAAGACGGACGGACAAACGGAGGCGATTTGAATTTACCCTGTGTTTTTTTTTATAAAAATAGTATGAAAATGAGACATTTGGAATCGCCGAACACGGTAACTACAAAAAAACATTGAGTGTCGGTTTGATTGAGACTGTTCATCAACGGTAGTGACAAATATTTGCTACCGTTCGCGCTCTCTAGCCCAGGGTCGAGCAGAACTCAATATTTAAAATGTCAACAGTACAGAAATGTCAGACGGTAAACATGGAACTTTCAATGAAGTATTTTCATACTATTCCATGGCCAACGGCGTATGGTCCCAGTTTCCAACAAAATGCTTTGCCCTAAACGAGAAAACAATGGGCGAAATAAACAAAATGGGTTTCACAAGTAACAGTCAAAAAACTAATTTAAATGCAGAAAACATATCCAAAGGGTGATTAAGCAATACTCAGAACCTTTAAAGGCTGGAGTAGTGGAACCACCTATTCAAAATAAAAGTAAGAAAACAAAATAGAAGTCAGGTTGTATTAGTCCTTGTCGCAGGAATGTTCTTAAATTACTTTTATATTCTAAAAATAGATCAGGGTTACGAAAATATCATTTTTCAAAAGTTTTTCGAAGTTTATGGTAACGGTAGTCCTGATGGAGTGGCTTAGTTGTACAAAGATTACGAATGTCAAAGTCCTCAACTCGACTACAAGCTCTAGAAAACAAATAAGTTGAGAAAACAGACCCCCATAGGAATTATGCTCGGGGAACATCTCCATCTAAGTGGGGACAATTAACGATATCAAATTTAGAGTATAAAATGGTGTTGTAGAGAACATGCGGACCCAAACTCGCTTTCTACTTGGAAAAAGTCTATTCTTAAAATTATAGATACACGTATTAACTTTTATAATGCTAACCCCTCTTTACTACCTCCGAGACCTAGGTTTTCCTTTCGTAATCTAAAATCGGGAATTCAGGAAATTCATAATAAATTTGTTTTAGTTCCTGCAGATAAAGCAGCTAATAATGTAATTATTGTTTGACGCCTACATTACGTCAATGTTTTATCTCTGGAACTCGGCAGCACCAATTCGTATACTCCAGTTAATTCTACTGAGGATGATGTTGTTTCCGCACATATCACTCGGTGCACTACTTTCAAGGCTGATGTAAGCGATAAGCAAAATAAACTGCCTACCATGTACTGGATTCCTAAATTACATAAAAATCCGTATAAGGCTCGCTTTATTTCTAATTCTAGTGCCTGCACCACAACAAACATCTCTAAACTTTTAACTTCTTGTCTTACTGCCGTTAAAGATCACGTTAAACTATATTGTGATAAAACTTATGAAAACTCTGGGATTAATTTATTTTTGTCTATAAAAAATTCAGGAGACGTTCTTGATAAACTTTTCAATAAAGGTCAAGTTTCATCAATAAGTACTTATGACTTCTCTACACTATATACAACCTTACCACATCATCTTATTAAAGACAAGCTAATTTCTCTTATTCAAAAAACATTCGGTAGAGAAAATACTACATTTTTAGCATGTAATACTATTAAAGCGTTTTTCACTAACGGCAGTTTAGACAATTATACTATGTGGACTTGCTATGAAGTTTGCGAAGCACTCATCTTCCTATTAGATAATATTTTCGTCAGGTATGGTACCACCGTTTATAGACAAATTGTTGGTATCCCTATGGGTACGAACTGTGCACCACTTGTCGCAGATTTGTTTTTATTTTGCTATGAAAGGGATTTCATGTTGAGTCTTTCACCAGATACCCAGGCATATGTTATTGAAGCTTTTAATGACACCTCTCGCTATCTGGATGACATACTGAACATTGACAACCCTTTCTTTCCAACTATGGTTCATAATATTTATCCTAAAAGAACTTCGGCTTAATAAAGAAAATATATCTTATAATAACGCTTCTTTTCTTGATTTAGATCTCTGATTGAAAATGGTAAAATAATTAGCCTATGACAAGAGAGATGATTTCAATTTTGACATTGTTAATTATCCCCACTTGGATGGGGATGTTCCCCGAGCAACTTCTTATGGGGTGTATCTGTCTCAACTTATTCGTTTTTCTAGAGCTTGTACTCGAGTTGAGGACTTTAATATTCGTAATCTTTGTATAACTAAAACGTTACTCAATCAGGGTTACCGTTACCATAAACTTCGTAAAACCTTTGCAAAATTTTATTATCGTAACCCTGATCTTCTTTCCAAATATAAATGTAATTTGAGGACTCTTCTGCGACAAGGACTATCACAACCTGACTTCTATGGTGATGTGATTTATAAACTTCGTAAGATTCTTGGTCATGATCACTTTCATACTATCTTTGTTAAACTTGTTAAAAAGTTTATCAAAAGAGGTTATGACCCTATCATTTTGCAACGTACTGCATGCTTGGTGGTGAACCCTTTTACAGTTCGCCACTATGCTTTCCTCTTTAATTGTACGATGACCGGACAGGCTGTGGACCCTATGATGACGCCTACCTAAAGCCCATTGGGACGGTGGCGTTTGATGTTTGTCCATGCTCTTTCTTGTCGTGCCCTTAATGGTGTATTCTCTTACTGCTCTGGCTTCTGCCAAGTCATTGAGTACCTTCATTGTGGCTTTCTAGGCTGTTGTTTTTTTGTATTATATTTACACGAGCGTATTTGTGTTTTACTTATATTGCCTACTGATGCTGCCTTGTTGGTTAGAGTTTAGATCATGGCGGGGATTTCTTTATTTACACTGTCCTGTTTTAATGGGATGACAGTAAGGTAAGTGTGAGGTTTGGTGCACCCTAGAACCGGTTTAAACCCCCAGTGGCCTACTTTGCCACTGACCGTTCAAAGGCGGTAGCCCTACTGTCAACCCTTTTGTGTTTGTGATGTCGTTTGCATTTTTTATTACTTTTGCCTTTTCGTTTGTCTGTTTGCGTGTTTGTTTTTGTGTTTTGTGGTTGACTGTCGTCCTCAAATGCTGCTTTCCATGTCCGATATTTTTATCCTTCTCATAGAATTGGTTAATGATTTCTCCATTTTCAATAGAGAGATTTAAATAATAAAAAAGCGACAGTATCAGAAATGTCAGCTTTGTTGTGCTCTTTAGGACATATAGTATTAACCATATTAGATAAGAAAGGGTTGTCAATGTTCCATACATAGATAAAGATAGGTGCTATTAAAATCTTCAGTTACATCTGCCTGAGTATATATGATGAAAGACTCGACACAAAATATATTTCATAGCAATAAAAAAAGGTGTAAAATCGTACCAATAGGGATAACAACAATTTGGGTATGAACGGTAATTCCATACCTGACAAAAAAAGTATCTCGGACATTGAAAAATATGTGCTTCACAAACATTTTAGAAAGTCCACATAGTGTAATTGTCCAAACTGCTGTTAGTAAAATACGCTTTATTATTGTTACTGGCTAAACATGTATGTTTTTCTCTAGAAAGAGAAATAAGCTTTTCTTTGATAAAGTTGTGTGGTAAGGCTGTATATAGTGTGGAATAGTGTGCGCAGCTGCAGGTTTAACATATTGCATATGGCATTAGATCATCTTATTCTATCATGTTTGTTCAAATGACCACCAATATTCAAATGGTGACCCTGTAGTCAAATTTCGCTCGCCCCAGGGGTTATCAAATAGTTTATAGAAGGGAAACTGTTGAAAAAAACTCTAAGTGTAGTGCCAGAACTATTACAAACATCTCAACCCGTTTAACTCCTTGTCTTT
>JAWPHD010016658.1:0-48660 GCA_037043455.1 Cyrtodaria siliqua
TGTCAGCTAGATTATCAGAAGCGCCATATTGTAGCAGTTATAGAAATATAAGTGTGCAAATAAGTCACGCACTAAAATGTCCATTTAAATCGTTTTTCTTGAAAGTGTGTGTGCATGCATGACGCGCGCATGAAGAATCTAAGGATTATAGTCCCTCTGCCCCAATACCCACCAGAGAATCTCAGTACAGCTGGGTACAATAGAGTGTGGATTGTTACTAACATCACTAAGTCACAGAATTCAGTGTGCTTTATTGGACCGCGGACAACAGGAAATTATACTTGCATACAAATTAATGGATGGGTTGTGATTGTCACCTATAAGGTGGGAAATTTCACACATCTGATTCAGTGGTTATGTGATATATATGTTTATTGATGTCAATTCCAATAGTATTCCAGGGTATCTGTTGGCTCCTCAGTGTCACAGTCTTAAAACAACAAAATGTCACAATATGTATGAATTGCACAAAGACATCTTTTGATTTTAATAATGGTGAGAAAAAAGGAGATATGAAACAATCTAATATTTATGATTAGTTTCTATTGTCTTTCTTTTTTTCAAGATTAATTCTAATTAGTAACAGTAAAAGTTATTTATTATTTTTTAATTAGGGTTATACTTATAGGGACACACAACAATCTGAATTTTTTAAAAACTCCCCTTAGTTTTCATATAAACTTGCATTTGTTAAATCATTAATATTGACACAACAATCTGAATTTTTAAAAAACTCCCCTTAGTTTTTCTTCATATAAAGTTGCATTTGTTAAACCATTAATATTAATTAGAAGAATAGTATAATGTTGATTATGTTTGCATATACTAACTGTTGAATATATTGCACAATAATACATTTAATATACCTACCGTAGAATAAGATGAAAACTTCAACATTTAATTTAATTAATATATGCAATAATGGTTTAAAGTCATTATGGTACTGATTTAATAAATTGAGACACTAATTTTAATGTTTGGTAAAAACTGGGAGATTGTCGTGCGTCCCTTTAAAAACAGTTATTTTCAGATTGTATACCCTGAAATGAGGATCATACTTTATTCACACTTAATCTAAATTTTTTGTTTTATTTTACAAAAGGTTGAAAATGTTCAATAATTTTATTTTTTTTCTTGGATTGTGGCTTTGTTTAATCTACTTCATAACATCAACTGGTTTACGAATTCAAATTTTGGATTAAGAGACCGCTCAGGGGAAAGACCAAAAGTGGTCTCTTAATACAGGTGGTCTCTTAAAACAGGGTCTAACATTGTTTGATTTTTTATGAAATATTAAGAGAAATACATGTATATGTATTAAAATGAATGCTTTACAATGTAGGTTTCTTGTATTATTTCATATATATGGGGTATCTTGTAAAGGAATAATAAACACTTAGGCAACTAAGACAACTTTAATTTATTTTTTTATGAATTTCGATGCCTGCAGCTGAATCAAAGGCCAAGACACTGGCATGCGTCTTGAAAACAAGTCCAACATATATCATTTATGTCCTCCTACCCCGTTACATAACACGCACGTTTTCTGTCACCAGACACATTGTTCTCAAAATTCTCTAAAACCTCCGATTTTCGGTTTAATTTTTACGCGCACTTCTCTATTTACTAAGTTCAGTCACATTAATCCGCTCATCTAACGTTAACACTTTACGCTTCGACATGATTTCAATAACTTTTTTTTATTGTAATCAGCTGTTAAAAATAGCGAGTAAATATATTACCGTTGCCATCACGTGATATAAACAAATTATTATATTATCCAATCACTACGTCGTATAAATATAACTTCATCAATATTAATGAGGGCACTTGACAGTATTGATCAATCCCATCTCCGTATAAAAATAAACATATGAATATTAATGAACAATTCATCCTTTCAATATAACGCTCCCAATCATCAATGTTTTCCACATCAATCATTCGAAGGTGATAATTGGTATTGCAACTTATTAATTGGTAATTAATTTGATATCTCCTACAGGGGGATGATTACAAAGGCTAATTAGGTTATTGTTGAATTTATGTTTGATCTCGTTTTTGTGTGAATTATCGATAGCTAAACTGTTTTTGTTTTTTTCAGTCTGATTTTCTGAAGAAAAAAAATGGCGGTCGCTAATTGATCATAAAATGGGTCTTTTGGTATAGAATTATGCTGTTGTTGGTTACGTTAGACTGGAGAGGTGGTCGCTTTATCAATTAATAGCAAAACTCGTCAGGGGGAATTCAAAGTGGTCGCTTATGACAGGTGGGTGCTTAAACCAGGATGACCAGGTTTGACTGTACCAGTAGTCACCCAAAAAACACAGACACAAACTGATTTCTGTGAATGACATTTAAAAGTCTAAAACAGTTTACTATAAAACACAATCAGCTGCTTTGTACATAATGGAATAAGGGACCGACCATTTTGATTTCTGTGGGGGGGGGGGGGGGGGGGGGGGGGGGGGCTGGGATTTTCCTTAGAGCAGGAATATTTTTTTCATTTCTTTAAAGCTGGGATTTTTATTTCGCCTAATACACTGGCCAGATTTTTTTTCCCGTCAGTTTGAAAGCCAGAGTATTTCTTTTTTAAGTTTTACTATTTGTAGAATAAGAACAGCTGTTCTAGGTATACTCAACGTCTGCGTCGAGGTTGTTTTTCAGTTGTTGGTCAAGTCATGTTATTTATGCAACCACCGGTCAGTGAATCTTGAAATATGTCCTCAGTACCATCAAGGACACTGGTAGACACATGTTCCATAACTCTATATGGCATTTAAGCAAAACCATGACTTTTTTATTACTTTGAATTTCTGGTTTAATTTCTTTTTTGACAAGTCCATTTATTTTAATAACTGAAAGTCGTACATCAACAAAACTTCAGTAAAGCTTGCAATATCAAGGGCAATAGTAGACACATGTTCAATATTAACTCTGTATTACATTTAAGCAAAGTTATGTTCTTTTTTCGACTTCAAAATTCTGGTTATACTTTTTAGGCAATTCCTTTATTTCAATAGGTTATTGCTAATTATTTCTACAACTTCAATAAAGCGTGAATGCTAGCAGACACATGTTCCATAACTCTGTTCAATACCCACTAGCATGGCCAAGGATGAAGGTTAAAGTCGATATGTGAGTTATGTGATAAATAAAATCTAACATTCGTTCTCATTCATTATTGAATTTATTAAACTCGTTAGCAAAAATGATATAATGCTTGGCAACTTGATTAATAAATTCAATAATGAATGAGTACTCGTGTAAGATCCTCTATAGAAGTCGAACATGCATAGAAACAAGTACACTTACAAGGATTTGTAATATGAGAAAAAAGAGTTACAAGGTAAATGAACAATTCAGAACTATTATAGTATACATTTTTTTTTTAATTAAGTCTTGTTCCAAAGGAATAAAAACACCATTCTGGTATTTCATAAAAGTTATTTTCAGCACAGACATAATAATATTATTAATTTGTGGCTACAGGTGTCATACATTTTTTTTTTTTAAAGTCTTGTTCCAAAGGAATAAAAAACACCATTCTGGTATTTCATAAAAGTTATTTTCAGCACAGACATAATAATATTATTAATTTGTTTGTGGCTTCAGGTGTCATATTTCATGTATATTGTCAGTTATTGTTTTACAATATGCAACAGGTATAAGGTGTGATGTATAGTATTTTTTCTGCCAATGAAATCAAAGGTGCTGAAAGCCAATCAAATTGGTTATGAGGATGCCTAAATTAAAATGAGACATTGGAATATATATATATGATTTATTCACAATTTTATCATTCATTAAGACTTGAAATAATTTTCTTGTAATGCTACCATACATATTTTCAATGTAATTTGATTCTTGTGAGTTTGTGCAGTAGTGACCAAGTTCTGATAACTTTGTGATTCATTATAATGGATACCAGTGAATATAGTGATCTAATAACTTTTATCAAATCTAATTGTGATAAATTTCCAGCTCATCTTGAAGACACATCTACAAAATCTGAGAGAAACAAGAGACATTATTACAAGAAAAAGTCAGAAAGCTTCTTTGTAAAGGGTAATAATTTGTTGTTTTTTAATATCAAGAAATGATAGTATGGTTCCAGTTATGAAACTTCAATTAAGCAAGCTGTCATTGATAAGTGTTACCCTATTAAATGGTACTCCTTAAATGGCACTTCTTAAATCAGGTTTATTACATAACTGGTAAAGTCAAATTTGACTCAGATTCACTCATGTTTTTCATGTTCATATAGGTTAATAGCTATATATGTCCAGTGTGTATAACTGGTGCAATATGGTGCTTCTGATAGTCTAACTGACAGTTCTCATAGAGTGATTGTGTTCATATCGGTTAATATCTATATATATGCCCAGTGTGTATAACTGGTGCAATATGGTGCTTCTGATAGTCTAGCTGACAGTTCTCATAGAGTGATTGTATTCATATTGGTTAATATCTATATATGCCCAGTGTGTATAACTGGTGCAATATGGTGCTTCTGATAGTCTAGCTGACAGTTCTCATAGAGTGATTGTTTGTATTTATATTGGTTAATATCTATATATGCCCAGTGATTAAAACTGGTACAATATGGCACTTCTGGTTTTCTAGCTGACAGTTCTCATAGAATTGTGTTCATATTGGTTATTATTAATTAACTACTTATTATCTGCCGTGGTTTGCAGGAAACTGCACGCATCATATGCTAAAAACAAGACCAATATGGAGAGAAACTCGGCCTGTATGAAAAGAACTCTATATAATATCTATATATGCCCAGTGTGTATAACTGGTGCAATATGGCGCTTCTGATTGTCTGACAGTTCTCATATAATGATTGTGTTCATATTGGTTAATATCTATATATGCCCAGTGTGTATAACTGGTACAATATGGCGCTTCTGTTAGTCTCGCTGACAGTTCTCATAGAGTGATTGTGTTCATATCGGTTAACTGGTACAATATGGCGCTTCTGTTAGTCTCGCTGACAGTTCTCATAGAGTGATTGTGTTCATATCGGTTAACTGGTACAATACGGCGCTTCTGTTAGTCTCGCTGACAGTTCTCATAGAGTGATTGTGTTCATATTGGTTAATATCTATATATGCCCAGTGTGTATAACTGGTGCAATATGGCGCTTCTGATTGTCTAACTGACAGTACTCATATAATGATTGTGTTCATATTGGTTAATATCTATATATGCCCAGTGTGTATAACTGGTACAATATGGCACTTCTGTTAGTCTCGCTGACAGTTCTCATAGAGTGATTGTGTTCATATCGGTTAACTGGTACAATATGGTGCTTCTGATAGTCTACCTGACAGTTCTCATAGAGTGATTGTGTTCATATCGGTTAAAAGCTATATATGTCCAGTGTGTATAACTGGTACAATATGGCGCTTCTGATTGTCTAACTGACAGTTCTCATAAGAGTCATTGTGTTCATATTGGTTAATATCTATATATGCCCAGTGAGTAAAACTGGTACAATATGGCACTTCTGATTTTCTTGCTGACAGTTCTCATAGAGTGATTGTTTGTATTTATATCGGTTAATATTTATATATGTCCAGTATGTATTACTGGCACAATATGGCGCTTCTGATTGTCTCACTGACAGTTCTCATATAATGATTGTGTTCATATTGGTTAATATCTATATATGCCCAGTGAGTGAAACTGGTACAATATGGTGCTTCTTATAGTCTAGCTGACAGTTCTCATAGAGTGATTCTGTTCATATCGGTTAATATCTATATATGCCCAGTGTGTATAACTGGTGCAATATGGCGTTTCTGATTGTCTAACTGACAGTTCTCATATAGTGATTGTGTTCATATTGGTTAATATCTATATATGCCCAGTGTGTATAACTGGTACAATATGGCGCTTCTGTTAGTCTCGCTGACAGTTCTCATAGAGTGATTGTGTTCATATCGGTTAACTGGTACAATATGGTGCTTCTGATAGTCTACCTGACAGTTCTCATAGAGTGATTGTGTTCATATCGGTTAAAAGCTATATATGTCCAGTGTGTATAACTGGTACAATATGGCGCTTCTGATTGTCTAACTGACAGTTCTCATAGAGTGATTGTGTTCATATCTGTTAATATCTATATATGTCCAGTGTGTATAACTGGTACAATATGGCGCTTCTGAATGTCTAACTGACAGTTCTCATAGAGTGATTGTGTTCATATAGGTTAATATCTATATATGCCCAGTGAGTAAAACTGTTACAATATGGCTCTTCTGATTTTCTATCTGACAGTTCTCATATAGTGATTGTGTTCATATTGGTTAATATCTATATATGCCCAGTGTGTATAACTGGTACAATATGGCGCTTCTGATAGTCTCGCTGACAGTTCTCATAGAGTGATTGTGTTCATATCGGTTAACTGGTACAATATGGTGCTTCTGATAGTCTAGCTGACAGTTCTCATAGAGTGATTGTGTTCATATCGGTTAATAGCTATATATGTGCAGTGTGTATAACTGGTACAATATGGCACTTCAGATTGTCTAACTGACAGTTCTCATAGAGTGCTTGTGTTCATATTGGTTAATATCTACACTATATATGTCCAGTTTCTATAACTGCTATAATATGGCGCTTCTGATAATCTAGCTGACAATTCTCATAGAGTGATTGTGTTTATATTGGTTAATATCTATATATGCCCAGTGAGTAAAACTGGTACAATATGGCGCTTCTGACAGTTCTCATAGAGTGATTGTTTGTATTTATATCGGTTAATATCTATATATGCCCAGTGTGTATAACTGGTACAATATGGCGCTTCTGATTGTCTAACTGACAGTTCTCATAGAGTGATTGTGTTCATATTGGTTTATATCTATATATATATGCCCATTGTGTATAACTGGTACAATATGGCGCTTCTGTTAGTCTCGCTGACAATTCTCATAGAGTGATTGTGTTCATATTGGTTAATATCTATATATGCCCAGTGTGTATAACTGGTGCAATATGGCGCTTCTGATTGTCTGACAGTTCTCATATAATGATTGTGTTCATATTGGTTAATATCTATATATGCCCAGTGTGTATAACTGGTACAATATGGCGCTTCTGTTAGTCTCGCTGACAGTTCTCATAGAGTGATTGTGTTCATATCGGTTAACTGGTACAATATGGTGCTTCTGATAGTCTACCTGACAGTTCTCATAGAGTGATTGTGTTCATATCGGTTAAAAGCTATATATGTCCAGTGTGTATAACTGGTACAATATGGCGCTTCTGATTGTCTAACTGACAGTTCTCATAGAGTCATTGTGTTCATATTGGTTAATATCTATATATGCCCAGTGAGTAAAACTGGTACAATATGGCACTTCTGATTTTCTTGCTGACAGTTCTCATAGA
The DNA here is from genome assembly GCA_037043455.1 of Cyrtodaria siliqua. Taxonomy (NCBI): domain Eukaryota; kingdom Metazoa; phylum Mollusca; class Bivalvia; order Adapedonta; family Hiatellidae; genus Cyrtodaria; species Cyrtodaria siliqua. The sequence continues at coordinate 7,411 of JAWPHD010016658.1, forward strand.
GTGATTGTTTGTATTTATATCGGTTAATATCTATATATGTCCAGTATGTATTACTGGCACAATATGGCGCTTCTGATTGTCTCACTGACAGTTCTCATATAATGATTGTGTTCATATTGGTTAATATCTATATATGCCCAGTGAGTGAAACTGGTACAATATGGTGCTTCTTATAGTCTAGCTGACAGTTCTCATAGAGTGATTCTGTTCATATCGGTTAATATCTATATATGCCCAGTGTGTATAACTGGTGCAATATGGCGTTTCTGATTGTCTAACTGACAGTTCTCATATAGTGATTGTGTTCATATTGGTTAATATCTATATATGCCCAGTGTGTATAACTGGTACAATATGGCGCTTCTGTTAGTCTCGCTGACAGTTCTCATAGAGTGATTGTGTTCATATCGGTTAACTGGTACAATATGGTGCTTCTGATAGTCTACCTGACAGTTCTCATAGAGTGATTGTGTTCATATCGGTTAAAAGCTATATATGTCCAGTGTGTATAACTGGTACAATATGGCGCTTCTGATTGTCTAACTGACAGTTCTCATAGAGTGATTGTGTTCATATCTGTTAATATCTATATATGTCCAGTGTGTATAACTGGTACAATATGGCGCTTCTGAATGTCTAACTGACAGTTCTCATAGAGTGATTGTGTTCATATAGGTTAATATCTATATATGCCCAGTGAGTAAAACTGTTACAATATGGCTCTTCTGATTTTCTATCTGACAGTTCTCATATAGTGATTGTGTTCATATTGGTTAATATCTATATATGCCCAGTGTGTATAACTGGTACAATATGGCGCTTCTGATAGTCTCGCTGACAGTTCTCATAGAGTGATTGTGTTCATATCGGTTAACTGGTACAATATGGTGCTTCTGATAGTCTAGCTGACAGTTCTCATAGAGTGATTGTGTTCATATCGGTTAATAGCTATATATGTGCAGTGTGTATAACTGGTACAATATGGCACTTCAGATTGTCTAACTGACAGTTCTCATAGAGTGCTTGTGTTCATATTGGTTAATATCTACACTATATATGTCCAGTTTCTATAACTGCTATAATATGGCGCTTCTGATAATCTAGCTGACAATTCTCATAGAGTGATTGTGTTTATATTGGTTAATATCTATATATGCCCAGTGAGTAAAACTGGTACAATATGGCGCTTCTGACAGTTCTCATAGAGTGATTGTTTGTATTTATATCGGTTAATATCTATATATGCCCAGTGTGTATAACTGGTACAATATGGCGCTTCTGATTGTCTAACTGACAGTTCTCATAGAGTGATTGTGTTCATATTGGTTTATATCTATATATATATGCCCATTGTGTATAACTGGTACAATATGGCGCTTCTGTTAGTCTCGCTGACAATTCTCATAGAGTGATTGTGTTCATATTGGTTAATATCTATATATGCCCAGTGTGTATAACTGGTGCAATATGGCGCTTCTGATTGTCTGACAGTTCTCATATAATGATTGTGTTCATATTGGTTAATATCTATATATGCCCAGTGTGTATAACTGGTACAATATGGCGCTTCTGTTAGTCTCGCTGACAGTTCTCATAGAGTGATTGTGTTCATATCGGTTAACTGGTACAATATGGTGCTTCTGATAGTCTACCTGACAGTTCTCATAGAGTGATTGTGTTCATATCGGTTAAAAGCTATATATGTCCAGTGTGTATAACTGGTACAATATGGCGCTTCTGATTGTCTAACTGACAGTTCTCATAGAGTCATTGTGTTCATATTGGTTAATATCTATATATGCCCAGTGAGTAAAACTGGTACAATATGGCACTTCTGATTTTCTTGCTGACAGTTCTCATAGAGTGATTGTTTGTATTTATATCGGTTAATATCTATATATGTCCAGTATGTATTACTGGCACAATATGGCGCTTCTGATTGTCTCACTGACAGTTCTCATATAATGATTGTGTTCATATTGGTTAATATCTATATATGCCCAGTGAGTGAAACTGGTACAATATGGTGCTTCTTATAGTCTAGCTGACAGTTCTCATAGAGTGATTCTGTTCATATCGGTTAATATCTATATATGCCCAGTGTGTATAACTGGTGCAATATGGCGTTTCTGATTGTCTAACTGACAGTTCTCATATAGTGATTGTGTTCATATTGGTTAATATCTATATATGCCCAGTGTGTATAACTGGTACAATATGGCGCTTCTGTTAGTCTCGCTGACAGTTCTCATAGAGTGATTGTGTTCATATCGGTTAACTGGTACAATATGGTGCTTCTGATAGTCTACCTGACAGTTCTCATAGAGTGATTGTGTTCATATCGGTTAAAAGCTATATATGTCCAGTGTGTATAACTGGTACAATATGGTGCTTCTGATTGTCTAACTGACAGTTCTCATAGAGTGATTGTGTTCATATCTGTTAATATCTATATATGTCCAGTGTGTATAACTGGTACAATATGGCGCTTCTGAATGTCTAACTGACAGTTCTCATAGAGTGATTGTGTTCATATAGGTTAATATCTATATATGCCCAGTGTGTATAACTGGTACAATATGGCGCTTCTGATTGTCTAACTGACAGTTCTCATATAATGATTGTGTTCATATTGGTTAATATCTATATATGCCCAGTGAGTGAAACTGGTACAATATGGTGTTTCTGATAGTCTAGCTGACAGTTCTCATAGTGATTGTGTTCATATCGGTTAATAGCTATATATGTCCAGTGTGTATAACTGGTAAAATATGGCACTTCTGATTGTCTAACTGACAGTTCTCATAGAGTGATTGTGTTCATATTGGTCAATATCTATATATGCCCAGTGAGTAAAACTGTTACAATATGGCTCTTCTGATTTTCTATCTGACAGTTCTCATATAGTGATTGTGTTCATATTGGTTAATATCTATATATGCCCAGTGTGTATAACTGGTACAATATGGCGCTTCTGATAGTCTCGCTGACAGTTCTCATAGAGTGATTGTGTTCATATCGGTTAACTGGTACAATATGGTGCTTCTGATAGTCTAGCTGACAGTTCTCATAGAGTGATTGTGTTCATATCGGTTAATAGCTATATATGTGCAGTGTGTATAACTGGTACAATATGGCACTTCAGATTGTCTAACTGACAGTTCTCATAGAGTGATTGTGTTCATATTGGTTAATATCTACACTATATATGTCCAGTTTCTATAACTGCTATAATATGGCGCTTCTGATAATCTAGCTGACAATTCTCATAGAGTGATTGTGTTCATATTGGTTAATATCTATATATGCCCAGTGAGTAAAACTGGTACAATATGGCGCTTCTGACAGTTCTCATAGAGTGATTGTTTGTATTTATATCGGTTAATATCTATATATGCCCAGTGTGTATAACTGGTACAATATGGCGCTTCTGATTGTCTAACTGACAGTTCTCATAGAGTGATTGTGTTCATATTGGTTTATATCTATATATATATGCCCATTGTGTATAACTGGTACAATATGGCGCCTCTGTTAGTCTCGCTTACAATTCTCATAGAGTGATTGTGTTCATATTGGTTAATATCTATATATGCCCAGTGTGTATAACTGGTGCAATATGGCGCTTCTGATTGTCTGACAGTTCTCATATAATGATTGTGTTCATATTGGTTAATATCTATATATGCCCAGTGTGTATAACTGGTACAATATGGCGCTTCTGTTAGTCTCGCTGACAGTTCTCATAGAGTGATTGTGTTCATATCGGTTAACTGGTACAATATGGTGCTTCTGATAGTCTACCTGACAGTTCTCATAGAGTGATTGTGTTCATATCGGTTAAAAGCTATATATGTCCAGTGTGTATAACTGGTACAATATGGCGCTTCTGATTGTCTAACTGACAGTTCTCATAGAGTCATTGTGTTCATATTGGTTAATATCTATATATGCCCAGTGAGTAAAACTGGTACAATATGGCACTTCTGATTTTCTTGCTGACAGTTCTCATAGAGTGATTGTTTGTATTTATATCGGTTAATATCTATATATGTCCAGTATGTATTACTGGCACAATATGGCGCTTCTGATTGTCTCACTGACAGTTCTCATATAATGATTGTGTTCATATTGGTTAATATCTATATATGCCCAGTGAGTGAAACTGGTACAATATGGTGCTTCTTATAGTCTAGCTGACAGTTCTCATAGAGTGATTCTGTTCATATCGGTTAATATCTATATATGCCCAGTGTGTATAACTGGTGCAATATGGCGTTTCTGATTGTCTAACTGACAGTTCTCATATAGTGATTGTGTTCATATTGGTTAATATCTATATATGCCCAGTGTGTATAACTGGTACAATATGGCGCTTCTGTTAGTCTCGCTGACTGTTCTCATAGAGTGATTGTGTTCATATCGGTTAACTGGTACAATATGGTGCTTCTGATAGTCTACCTGACAGTTCTCATAGAGTGATTGTGTTCATATCGGTTAAAAGCTATATATGTTCAGTGTGTATAACTGGTACAATATGGCGCTTCTGATTGTCTAACTGACAGTTCTCATAGAGTGATTGTGTTCATATCTGTTAATATCTATATATGTCCAGTGTGTATAACTGGTACAATATGGCGCTTCTGAATGTCTAACTGACAGTTCTCATAGAGTGATTGTGTTCATATAGGTTAATATCTATATATGCCCAGTGTGTATATCTGGTACAATATGGCGCTTCTGATTGTCTAACTGACAGTTCTCATATAATGATTGTGTTCATATTGGTTAATATCTATATATGCCCAGTGAGTGAAACTGGTACAATATGGTGTTTCTGATAGTCTAGCTGACAGTTCTCATAGTGATTGTGTTCATATCGGTTAATAGCTATATATGTCCAGTGTGTATAACTGGTACAATATGGCACTTCTGATTGTCTAACTGACAGTTCTCATAGAGTGATTGTGTTCATATTGGTCAATATCTATATATGCCCAGTGAGTAAAACTGTTACAATATGGCACTTCTGATTTTCTAGCTGACAGTTCTCATATAGTGATTGTGTTCATATTGGTTAATATCTATATATGCCCAGTGTGTATAACTGGTACAATATGGCGCTTCTGATAGTCTCGCTGACAGTTCTCATAGAGTGATTGTGTTCATATCGGTTAACTGGTACAATATGGTGCTTCTGATAGTCTAGCTGACAGTTCTCATAGAGTGATTGTGTTCATATCGGTTAATAGCTATATATGTGCAGTGTGTATAACTGGTACAATATGGCACTTCAGATTGTCTAACTGACAGTTCTCATAGAGTGATTGTGTTCATATTGGTTATCATCTACACTATATATGTCCAGTTTCTATAACTGCTATAATATGGCGCTTCTGATAATCTAGCTGACAATTCTCATAGAGTGATTGTGTTCATATTGGTTAATATCTATATATGCCCAGTGAGTAAAACTGGTACAATATGGCGCTTCTAACAGTTCTCATAGAGTGATTGCTTGTATTTATATCGGTTAATATCTATATATGCCCAGTGTGTATAACTGGTACAATATGGCGCTTCTGATTGTCTAACTGACAGTTCTCATAGAGTGATTGTGTTCATATTGGTTAATATCTATATATATATGCCCAGTGTGTATAACTGGTACAATATGGCGCTTCTGTTAGTCTCGCTGACAGTTCTCATAGAGTGATTGTGTTCATATTGGTTAATATCTATATATGCCCAGTGTGTATAACTGGTGCAATATGGCGCTTCTGATTTTCTGACAGTTCTCATATAATGATTGTGTTCATATTGGTTAATATCTATATATGCCCAGTGTGTATAACTGGTACAATATGGCGCTTCTGTTAGTCTCGCTGACAGTTCTCATAGAGTGATTGTGTTCATATCGGTTAACTGGTACAATATGGTGCTTCTGATAGTCTACCTGACAGTTCTCATAGAGTGATTGTGTTCATATCGGTTAAAAGCTATATATGTCCAGTGTGTATAACTGGTACAATATGGCGCTTCTGATTGTCTAACTGACCGTTCTCATAGAGTGATTGTGTTCATATTGGTTAATATCTATATATGCCCAGTGAGTAAAACTGGTACAATATGGCACTTCTGATTTTCTTGCTGACAGTTCTCATAGAGTGATTGTTTGTATTTATATCGGTTAATATCTATATATGTCCAGTATGTATTACTGGCACAATATGGCGCTTCTGATTGTCTCACTGACAGTTCTCATATAATGATGTGTTCATATTGGTTAATATCTATATATGCCCAGTGAGTGAAACTGGTACAATATGGTGCTTCTTATAGTCTAGCTGACAGTTCTCATAGAGTGATTCTGTTCATATCGGTTAATATCTATATATGCCCAGTGTGTATAACTGGTGCAATATGGCGTTTCTGATTGTCTAACTGACAGTTCGCATATAGTGATTGTGTTCATATTGGTTAATATCTATATATGCCCAGTGTGTATAACTGGTACAATATGGCGCTTCTGTTAGTCTCGCTGACAGTTCTCATAGAGTGATTGTGTTCATATCGGTTAACTGGTACAATATGGTGCTTCTGATAGTCTACCTGACAGTTCTCATAGAGTGATTGTTTTCATATCGGTTAAAAGCTATATATGTCCAGTGTGTATAACTGGTACAATATGGCGCTTCTGATTGTCTAACTGACAGTTCTCATAGAGTGATTGTGTTCATATTGGTTAATATCTATATATGTCCAGTGTGTATAACTGGTACAATATGGCGCTTCTGATTGTCTAACTGACAGTTCTCATAGAGTGATTGTGTTCATATTGGTTAATATCTATATATGCCCAGTGAGTAAAACTGGTACAATATGGCGCTTCTGACAGTTCTCATAGAGTGATTGTTTGTATTTATATCGGTTAATATCTATATATGCCCAGTGTGTATAACTGGTACAATATGGCGCTTCTGATTGTCTAACTGACAGTTCTCATAGAGTGATTGTGTTCATATTGGTTAATATCTATATATATATGCCCAGTGAGTAAAACTGGTACAATATGGTGCTTCTGACAGTTCTCATAGAGTGATTTTGTTCATATCAGTTAATATCTATATATATGTCCAGTATGTATAACTGATACAGTATGGCGCTTCTGATAATCTAGCTGACAGTTCTCATAGAGTGATTTTGTTCACTTGTTAATACATGTATCTATATTTGTCCAGTATATGTATATCTGGTACAATATGGCGCTTCTGATAGTCTAGCTGACAGTTCTCATAGAGTGATTGTTTATGTTTATATTTGTTATTATTGAATTTTGATTATGTGTCCGACAGCGTTTAAGGATGACTCAGCATTTGTTATTTATACAATACATACTGAATGCATTTTTTTTCAGATGATACTCTCTTCAGACACTTAGTGGGCTGTCCCAAAGGAGTGGAGGTTATTCCTGATGGAAGGCAAACGTCCATTCTTCTAGAGTTTCACAGTGGATCTCTCGGTGGTCACAGTGGTATAAACAAGACAACTGATGCCATAAGAATCCGTTATTGGTGGCCAGGCTTAACTGATGATGTGAAGCACTACGTAAGTTATTTTGATGTGTATTTACAACTTTTGATTTTATTTTTTGTCCGTCGGTTTCAAAAGTAAAAGCGAGACCGAGATCACCAAGTACTTAAAAATTGTAGGGAAAAAAAATGTCCAGGTTTTTCTTTTCTCATTAGCTTTGGAACTGTTAAGGATTTGACTGTTATAATCTGTCGGTCATTATATAAGTACTCCTACTGAATGTCTAGGACAATTTTTTTTACATTTCCTTGACAGTTCAAATTTTGGGACATTTTTCTGGCGACAAGGGATAAAATTGTCATTATCAAAACTATACAAATATGATCTTCTGATTTAACAGTGAACTTTTTAACATGATCACATGGTTGTTTAAAATGCAGACCAAAATACACATATATCTTAACACCTGGAATTATTCTCAATGTTTGTGTACCCTGTCCGAAAATCTAATGCCAGTAATATATACGTTTGAAAAATAGGATGAATTATGGTGTGTAGTTGTCTGTCACCCGTCTGTTTTTCCTAAAGAATTATGCATTGCATGTGATGACTTTGAAACCACAACACCCACACTCTTGTTGAAATTTCCTTAGTGGGAGGAAGATCTTTTTTGTTTTGGGAATCAGTGAGTGGGTCAAAGTAACCGGAATCAGTGGGTCAAAGTAACCAACTTTGAAAGCATAAAGCTCCTAACACAATAACAGTAATTATTGGTCTTAAATTTTCTCTGTTTATATGGTCAAGTGATCGCGAGTCGGACACCCTTTGTAAAGAATGACACAGTATACATCATCACACGATAATTCATTCTGGTTTCGGTTTAAATCAATATGGCAGTATCTCGTGGGAGTCACTTGTTTATATGTGTTTTGCATGTAGACTAGAAGCAGCATATTATAAAACAAAACAGTACCCTATGTCATGAATGATATGGAGTCGGACGATTTTGATCATGAGTCGGAACAACGTGTTTTTGTGAGAATATAGAAGAATGGGTCAATTTGTTGATATTATTTTATGGTACAAATGGATGATCATTCTTATTTCTTTCTTTTTTTTGGCCCACCTTCTCAACTCCTTTCATCTGCTCCTTTCTTTCGCCTCACCTCACTCCGTCTTCCACCAGCTCTGCTGTTGTCCCTCCTACTGGATGGTGATCTGTTGTGACATACTTTCTGCTGAAGCCTCGCTGTATATTCCGTTTCTACAACGACTCTCGCTGTTCACCCGTAGTTCACCTGATGTTTCTCTTTTTTCCTTTGGATTGCACTGTTTCTTGGACATTGCTGATATGTCATCTATTATTGTATATTTCTGTGAAACAGTCTCCCCATAGTACTCCATGGTACTCCATTCAAGCTACTAGACTACTGGCCACTGCATACTTTAGATGCGCCATACGAAGAACCAACACATTTCTGTCTGCAGCTTCCCTTCTTTCAGTGAATGTCGTCCTAACATCGTCACAAGACATCAGTGAGGTACTAACTTCTCATAAAGCAAATTGAGGGCCGAATTTTTGCCAAATGGTGATGAATGATAAGCAATGAATTAATGAAACATGATATGGAGAGACCAGCATCCGGCGGGGTTTGAACCCACGACCTTCTGCTTGTGGACCCAGTGCTCTACCACTGGGCTATAGAGGCCTCACTGGATGATCATTTTGTTTTCTTTTAATTTTTTATGTTAGTTTCATCGAACATGTGACACATGATGAAACTACATGACGGTATACACTATGTCCGACTCATTATCAAGGAAAAACAGGTTTTCATATACCTCCTTTGCAATCATACTGGAAACAGCAATATTTTATATAAGTTCTTGCTGGGTTCCAGTGGTTACAATAAACATCAAACTGGTTCCCTGTTGCTATTGTTTGCACTTCATGTGCATTTGTGGTAATGTAAAAAGAGTACCAAATCAGAAAAAAATAGTCGACTCAATATCAGGTCCGAATAAAGATCACTTTACCCTATTGTATTAAAACATGTAAAGGTAAAATTTTCTAAATTTCAGATAAAACTGTGTGAGAAATGCCAGAAATCAGATCCAATTAAACCAGCGAAAAAACCTGAACTTAAACAAATACATGTAAGTAGGTGTTTTGCATACAAAAGCTTTTTTGTGATCACTATAAGTATCATCTTAACAAATATCATAATTATGGGTGGGGGTGCGGAAAAAATATTGTAATAATGCCCAATCAATAATAAAATTATAGACTGTCAAGAAAAAGACAGCATGCAATGAATAGATTCAGACTATTATGTACTTGCTCAAATTAAGAATACTAAGAGAAATCAGCGTAATTTTGAAATATACAGTGCATATTTTGGGTATGTAGGTTCAAACCTTGTTCATCTTAACAAGACTTGTCGAGAATGTTCATTTCAGCAAAAATTTGGAAAAGTTGAAAACCATCTATATCAGACACCACATCCCAACATTATAAGAGTAGAGTGGCCACAGGCCCTCTCGGGCCACTTGTTAAGAAGAGCTGTCACATTTCTAAAGTTCCTTGTTTTATTTGATCTATATCTACTTTGCAGGTTACTCGTCCATTTGAGTTAGTTGGATGTGACCTGATGGGTCCATTCCAGGAAACAGAACAAGGACAATCATACATATTCACGGCGACCGATTACTACACAAAATGGGTTGAGGCCTTTCCAATTCCTAACAAAACGGCGATTGAGGTTTCCAAATGCCTGAAAAAGATTCTGTACAGACACGGAGCAATGAACGCCATTTTGACCGACCAAGGTCGTGAATTCATAAACCAGGTATGCAATGACAAAAATAACATGATGTGCTAACATTATACAGCTTGGACAAGTTTGAAAACTAGCCATATCGGAACAGAAACAGCAGTCACCCTTGAATTGTTCAAAAATACTGTATTTTAGCACCAGCAGCCATATCTCCTAAACTACTAATAAAATGGATTTTGATAAAACTAGAAATGTTTAGCATGATGAGAAGGGTTGTAGCATATAACAATAATGTCCATACCTCAAAGGTCAAAGTCACACTTGGAGGTCAAGGCCATATGAGTCAAAGTTGTGTCTCAGCCATAACTCCAAGAACCACTTAATAGATTTGAGTAAAACTACACAGAAATGTCAACTTCAGCATAATGAGAAGATAGTCGCATGCACAAAATTTATATGGTTCTTAACTTAATTTTTCAAAGTCACACTTGGAGGTCAATGGTCAAATGAGTTGTGTTTCAGCGAATTGCATGAAACTTAAAATAATTGTTAATCATACTCAGAAGGCTTGACACGTGCAAAAATCAGGTACATTCCTCAGAGGTCAATGTCACACTTGGAGGTCAAAGATCACGACCATAGCAGAATTGTGTATCAGTCAAAAATCCTAATCTAATGAAGGGATTTTAATCAAATTACAAATGTTAAGCATGATAGAAGATGTGTCGCACATAAGAATTGGGTCTGTTCCTCAAAGGTCAAGGTCAGAGGGGTCAAAAACTGTATCTCAACCATAACTTTAACAGTTTTGAAGGGAGTTTGATGAAATTCCCTGATTTTGATGGAATTCCCCGATAAAGAGCAATGTTAGCCAGTAGAGCATTCACAGGCTATCTGTTGTAATTCAATAACTTGCTGATTGGTTTATGTTGTCATTAGAGTGCTTCGTTGTCAGAGTACATTATGCGCCTTTTGTTTTAAATGGATATGCTATGACCTTTCCACCCTGTTGTTTCCTGTATAAAATTGAGAATATTTAAAGGGACACATGGCCATGGAATGAATGAATCATTAAGATTAGCCTATGAATTTATTAATGCAGTATGTTTTTAACTTTAAACCTGCTTGCATATAATTAAGTGCAATTTTTAGCTCGACTGATCAGCAGAGCTTATGCCGTGGTGCGGCGTCCGTCGTCCGTCCGTCTGTCTGTCCGTAAACTTTTCTTTGTAGCGACTACTCCTCTGAAACTACTGAATGGATTTTCATGAAACTTTACAGAAATGTTGCCCATGAAGTCTAGTTGATCCTAACAAAAATTCATGTTGATGTGAAATCCAAGATGGCCACCAAATCTAAAAATAGGTTTTTAAAAAACAAGTTTGTAGCGACTACTTCTTGAAAACTCTAAGTGATATTGATATGGGACTTTTTCTAAAATGATCAGCATGACATGATGTTGGTCCTTGTCGAAAATCGTTTTGATTCGACGTTAAACATGGCTGCAGCGGCCATCTTTTTACATAGAGTTTACATAGAGTTATATAATGAAAACTTGTAACGACTACTCCTCTGAAACTACTTGACTGATTTTCATGAAACTTCACAGGAATGTTGCTCTTGATGTCCAATTGAGCCTAGCAAAATTTGAGGTCGGCCTGAAGTTCATGATGGCCGCCACGGCTAAAAATACATTTTCAAAAAACAAGTTTGTAGCGACTGCTTCCTGAAATCAAAATCTAATCAGTAGAGCTTGAAGGTCATTGACCTCTTGTTAGTTTTTAGTTATTCCTTTGTTATTCTACCATAGGTTGAAAAATATTATTTGTGCAATGTAATCAAAGTTAGTTATGTGCAAAACACTTTCTTTGAACTATTTCAATAATAAATAATTGATGAAACAATTGCAGGTTATGTAAGAAAAAAAGAAAGCTAAAGGATGCCGCGAGTTTTATACAATTTAAGATTGCCCTGTGTTCCTTTAAATATTTTCTCTTAAGTTCAGTTAATTAATTGAAACAAAATAAATGCTGATTTTTAAAAAAAAAATATTTATGAATTCTAAATTCTGAATTATTTCTGTTTTAGGTTATAATGCATATATGTAGGTTCAGACTCTTTTTTTTTCCAACTCAGGTGAATAAACATCTTTGTGATGAGTGGAACATAAGCCACAGAATGACAGCAGCATATCATCCGCAGACGAATGGACTTGATGAACGAACCAACCAAACTATCAAAGGGTGAGCATTAATTGCCAGAAATCTGAAGGGAAAAAAACAGAATTGTTTAGAACTCGCAGACTTCCTGATTCAACAAAATAATCACTTGCATCTCGCATTGTAATCAGTTCTGTATGTTCCAGTCCCAGTTAAGCATTGTAATGTAGAGCTTAGAATCTCTATTAGTTTGTTGAAATTTGGCAAATAGTGTCACAACCTGAACTCAGTGATTTGAGGTCTTCGGGTTTTCTAAAGATTTTTCTCTAAATGTTTCCATCAGGCATCTAATATAGTCCTACATCCATCCACTTTGCAATGTTTTACCAAAATGTGTCGCTCTGCTTTATGAAGTACATTAAGTAATATTTATAGCATAATTTTTTGAGTATATGCGATTTATACTGCTTTTCGAGGGCCGCAGGACCGATAGTGCTGTATAAATTGCATACGAGAAATATATGTTTTGTACCATAGCCATTCAATGCCGGTAATTGACATTTTGATTGACAGGTTGTGTGTAAACATTACCAATACGCACATGCAAAATTGGGTAGACCATGGTATTATAAATGCCGATTATGTCATTTATAGCACAGCTGAAATATACCGGCAGTTATAGCACGGATTAGGCTCAGACCCTCAGGTTTATGAAAATTATACTGTAAGCAAGAACAAAGAAAAACCATTAGAGTTATGGTACAAGTGATAATTGGAGTTAATATTGACACTATTTATGAATGTTTATCCTCTTTATACCTCTAGTGCCCTGAGCAAGTATATCAATGAGCATAGTACAGACTGGGATGAGCGTCTAGAAGAAGTGTTGTTTGCCATAAACACAAAGCCCCAATGTTCAACGAAGTTTTCACCGTTCTTCTTGTTGTATGGGAGAGAGGCTTTATACCCGAGCCAGACGCCCAAGACATTTGGATTGGAGGTAAATTGGATATTAAGGATAAAAAAAGAATTAAAGTGCAGTTATAGGATCACAAAGTATGGTGGGTTCTCCTTTTTACGACATTTTTTTTGTAAAAAAAGGCATTGGGTCAGCTGCATTGGGTATAACTTTTGCATTACTTCAATCTTTTAGGATGTACACATCTTGACAGTTGGCAAGGTCATTATCTCCGTTCCAAACTCATTGTCATAAAAGCTTAACATGGACACTTGGGTACCACTTTTCCGAATCTTTATATTTCTTCATCAGACTTACGATTTATAACCTTACTCTTGGATCCCGACACATGCTATTTCAATTTGACCTAATTCTGATGCACCATTTTTTTATGTTTTTTTTTTGACGCACATAAATTGTATCAGTTTATTTAATCAGCCTTTGATCATCTCAACATTCTAATACAAAAATGAAATCAAGCTACAACTAGTAATTTGTCTTACTTGTATTTATCTCTTGACATGATAGTTTTGGCTCTTGGGATTGTTGAGTCGATGGTAAAAATACTCTTCAGTTTTGAAGTCTGTTAAGAACCCTGTGACTATAGTCATGTGCCCATAATTATATATAAGATCAAAGTCAAGGTCAAAATATTAATCCAAATGTCATTTTCATAACATTGGGTATACATTTATAGCCTATGATTATCATATAACATTGTCATTTACGTTCAACAATTACAGCTGGGAGTAATGGCTATTTCAGGATAAAGGGAATACTATAAACCGCTATATTCTTTTCAATCTACAGTGTAGTCTAATAATCGTCATATTGTATGGTCAAGCTTTATGTATAGTGCAAACTCGAGGATAATTTTAGCAATTATTCCCAAAATACCCTCCAACATATACTGAACAAATAAAGTTTAGCATGCCCTTATGCACAACTAGCTTAAATAAATGTTTTATTTTATGTGAGGGTATTTTAAATCATTGGCATGACTAAGGTTGATCTTCTTTTTCACTTACTTTTTGTATTCCAGTGTTAGTATCAGAGTTATCTCCCATTTAGTTAAAATATACTATTTCATATTTAAAAATACAAATAAGGTAAACAGCAATATTAACCATTACAAAATGACTGTTATGGGTCTCAAGTTATAAAAAATGCTAAAACAATCAACAATTTCCTTGCCATTATAAAGATATAGGGAACTAAATTTTACCATTTGTGAAATTACCTGCCTTTACATTGAAATAAGAGCGAAATTATAATTTCTGTAAAACATGTAGATTACCACATGTTGCTATTGTTTTCGAATATTTCCGTTGAGACAATATAACCGATAATTATGTAAGTTATATTTCCCATGACTGCTTCTACACATATCCTAGAATCTGGTACACAGGATTTTTATGTTATTTACTTGCTACACTTATTTTTATCAGTATATTTCCCAAGTCTGTAGACAGTGATAACTATGTAACTATATTGTTCTACTTAGAATTGTTGAAATTAAAATTGTCATATATATATGATTGTAATGCTATTCACTGTCATGAAAGGTACTCGTACAGAAAAGGGTCATATCTCTTCTATCCATTTAAACTGAATTATACCCCTTTTTCACTTAGATATTTTTCTTCAGTTGTTCAATGATGTATACTCTTATGGTCTTCCTGGTCCTTTCAGTTACCTCACCTGCCCCTGATCATTCTAGTTAGTAGAGTGATTCAAGCCCTTTTATATTTTACTCCATGTCATGGTTTCTTACTTGAAAGGAGTTTTAGAAAATGTATTTATCCAATAATGTAAGCTTGTTTTAAAAACTTGGTTCAATTCTTCTAATATTACACATCATAAGGTCATTATTATGAGTAGTTAAAGTAGTTATCCCACCAATAGCAGTCAAATTTTACATCATATGTACATGGACAGAGATATTTTATTATAACTTACCTATTTTGAGAAGACATAATATAAACGGCATTGATCAGTCTAACCAAACCCCAGAACTTGAGCATTGAATTAAGTTGCCAATTTTTCATTCATTCAACCACGGGTTTTTAAGAACCCGTGAAAAAATCATATACCTTTAATTGGCACATATACATTATTATATGACCTGAACACCTGGATAGAGTTTTGGTAAACGGTTTTGTAGTGTAATTTTGCTGTTATTTTGGCATTTAGTTTCTTAAATAAGAATGAACATAAAAAAACAATACTAAACTTACGTTTTTTTTTTAGGGAGATGTGCCTCTGAGCGTCCCCACGGAAGAGTTTCTTCAGGTTGATATGGCCAGGCGGAGAATAGAGAGGGAAGTTACAAGTACTCGCGTTAAGACCAATACAGACAAGGCCAAGAAAAAGCAACAGAAAGATTACAAAACAGCAAACAAGAAGAAAAGGCCATATACCCAGGTTCAAGTTGGGGATGAAGTTCTTAAATACAACATGCAGAGGGCAGGAAGAAAATCCAAAGGCAATCTTCAGACATCCTACACTGGTCCCTATGTTGTGGCTGAAATTCAGGGTAACAATGTCAGGCTGGAGAAGAGAGATGGAACAATTTTGAAGTCAATGGTTAGTTTGAATCATGTGAAAATATATAATTCAGAGGTTCAGGAAGACGTGGCGGCAGTGGAAGAAGAAAGTGAAAGTGAAGACGCATCAACAGCGAAGACAGAGAAAAATGAAAATAAAGAAACATCAAAAGAGCAGTCAAGTGATAAAGACAGAGTGGAAACATATGTGAACGATTTACATGAACAGGGTGTACTGTTAAGACTGTATGATGTGGTACGAACAATCAATCTGCCTAAACCATTAAGTGTTACGCATACAGGCGACCTGCAGAAGACATGTCCTGTGTTTAGTTTTGTCAGTGAGGTGAGTTACAAGAGTAATAGTACATATTTTGTCCTTGAGGACACTCGAGCACCTTCATATTTCTTTCAATATATAGAAATCTCAAGTCAAAATTTTAATAATATTTGCCAACAAAATTTCAAAAAAACAGCTATATGCTGCTGTACGGCTTTTATTTTCTATTTTAACCAGTATTGAACTGTTAATATATTTATATTAATACAAGCTTGGATGACTGAAAACCAGTCAATAGCCATTTTGAAATATGGGAAAATGCTATATTTTGTCTGGTGAACATTGTAGGACTAGTTTCATCCAATCTTTAATAGACCTCAATTCTCTGGTATTTCGAAATTGAGGACACCCTCTACATATGTTTTCTGTTGGAGAGACATTCAAAACAAGTTCTCTCACATTTATATTTAATTTTAAATATAAACATATTATCCAATCTTATTTCAACTTGGAAATAATGTTTATGGGCATAGTATCTCAGTCAAGTTCAAGTTATGGCCCTTTAATTATTGAAAATCGCCCGGTAACGGCCCTTTAATTATTGACAATTTTGATGATGTCCGCTCAATAACTTTGTTTTTCAATCTTGAAACTTGGTCAAGTCCGAAAACATGTCCATTCGCTCTGGTAACAACAGAGTTTGTATTATCACATAACGTCCCTTGTTAGCAGTGTCAAACACCCATTTAATATTCTATTGTATGATTGGTTGAGTTAAACCTGTAACACTACGCACGTTTATTAACTGAAACAATTTTATTTATTACAAATTCACCCAGATCTGAGTCATAAATTTATTATTTGTGACAGCTTATAATAATAAAGCACGTTATACAAAACATTGCTGTTGGTTTGTTAAAAGGTTGGCGTAAACTGCTATTTTGTAAAGAGGTTAAAAACACACTCTTTTATACGCAACATTATGTGTGAGACGCGACGTTATGACGTCACATATTTTATGACGTTTTGGCACTAAAGTGTGTCTGATGTCGTGGCGGTTCTATGTCCATCTGAATTAATTTTTACTAATTTGATTGCAATGTTATGTGATAAAAAGGATCTTAAACTCGTTCCCATTCCATATAAGATTTATGAACCTCGTTATGAATTATTTTAACTTGCCAAAAGGCTCTTTAAAATTAAAATAATTCATAACTCGTTTCATAAATCTTATATGAAATGGGAACTCGTTTAAGATCCTCTTTTTATGTCGCAGCATTGTCCGTCTGTCTGTCTGTCTGTCCGTGCGTTAAACTTTGCGATGTCCACGATGAGAAGATACAACGCTGGTACTAACACCTCTGTTACAAAGATCATTTTGGCCAATTTTTACACTTGACAATCATTTATCACAGTTACAAATGATCCACTTTCGACGGGCATATTTTGTGTCCAATGGACACTCTTGTTATTCATTTTCAGACTGGTTGTAAATGAATACTTTATGTTTCAGATGGATAAGCAGAATGGTAATCTGATGGAACTGATTGCTTCAGAGATACTGCCGCATCTCAGGAGTAAGAAGATGAACCTTGCCAGACGTCGGGACGTGACAATGATCATGGCATCTGTCTGCTGCCAGGCTTTGCTTCTGTCTGAATGTCCCATTTCCATGGCTGAAACCCTGAAGTGTCCTCCAGCCCACATGTCTCCAACTCAGGAAAAGAAAGTCATTGAAAAAGATGAGAGGGTGAATGTAGGAGGCGAAAACATAGACCAAGTCGATTTGGCCACCCTAAGTGGTGATAATTGGATAAATGATAAGGTTTGTATATTTTAAACTTCAGACAGATAAAATGTTAGACCAAAATTATTTACAGCATGTTTAGGATAAAAATATTATGTAATTTAAATAACATAATGAAGAATAACTTGATTTAAAAAACGTATGAAGTCATCAGAAAATATTGATTACGCATATAACATGGTATGAAGACTTCATCACTTGAACAGAAGATAATTTCGAAAAAACACCTAAGGCAAACATCAACAATTCTCATTGACTTTATATTTAGCATTTAATTATAAAATCAAGGAACAGTATATATTGAAAAAATACTGTTAACCAGTAAACCATTTTATCTTTGGACTCAATCTAAATTTAAAATTGCCATTACCTTACATTGTAGCTCTTTGTAAATTATACAGTATAAATAAATATACTTAAGGAAAAAGAAATGCACCTTTTTAAAGATCGGTATATATGTAGTTTTGCTTGTTCAAATAATCCATTGTGACTTCAGCAGCCATTGAAAATGGTCACCTCCACCACATTTTCTAATAAAAATTGATATTGTACTGAAATGAAATTAATATGTTTTTAGCTTAATACACATCAAGATATTTGAATATCAACACAGAGTAGCGTTTCTTTTATTTAGGATACCACTTTTCTATGTCTGTTTAATATCATGAGATGAAGCACTGTGCAGATTCTTCAATTGAATTCACATAAAATGTTTGTTAATGAATGAGAAATGTAACTTCAATTATTCATGAAAAAATATGTAGACAGTAAAAATGGTGGACACCCTTTTTATTTTTTATGCTCCGCCACGAAAGTGGTGCTGGCATATAGTGTTTACCCTTGTCCGTCCGGACATACAGGGGAGTCCAAAGATTGTATATTGAGATTTTGCATGTTTTTCATAGACTTATATAGGAAAAAACTATAAAAAATCTCCTTTCTGAAACCACAAGGCACAGAGCTCACATATATTACAAGTAGCATCTGATAATGGTCACCAAGTTTGTTGAAATGGTGACCCTGGGGTCAAATTTGGCCGCGTCCCAAGTGTCACAGTTGTACAACGGAAACAAAATTGAATTTGTTTGAGCCAAATTTTTAATATTTTGCATTTACTATAAGCTTATAGTCCTTGTTTAAATGGTGACCCGGAGATCACATTTGACCCCACCCCAGGGGTCACATGTTTTACATGGACTTGTATAGGGAAACACTTTTAAAAAACCTCTGAAACTGCAAGAGCCAGAGGTTTAATATTTTGCATTTGCTATAAGCTTATGGTCCTCTACCAAGTTTGTTCAAATGGTAACCCTGGGGTCAGATTTGTTCCTGCCCCGGGCGTAACAGTTTTACATAGCTTTATATAGTAAAAAAAATAAAAAATCTTCTCTGAAACTATAATATTTTGCATTTACTATGAGCTTATGGTCCTTTACCAAGTTTAATCAAATGGTTTGTCCCTGCCCCTGTCACATGATTTACATAGACTTGTATACGGAAAAAAATCAAAAATCTTCTCTGAAACCACAAGGCACACAGCTGTCATATTTTACATGTAGCCCTGGAGTCACATTTGGCCCTGGCCCCAGGGGTTACGCTCTAGCACCTTCATTTTCTATTTAATCTTTACCCGACTTTGTCAGTGTCTTTATATCAATGTTGAGACCACATTTGTTGAACAATCTTGACCAAACTTGCACAGATTGTATATGACCATAAGATTTCGAAGAAGTTCGATAATGGGCCATCTTGTTTATTAAGTCAATTACTCACATACCAAAATCCTTACAGTATTCAAACTTCATACACACATCTGTATGGCACCATTATGTTATTACCCAAATCAGGTCCATATAACTTGCCTTTTAATATTACACTTAACATTTTGTTACTCCATTTTTGTAAGCAAACGATAGCCCATTAGCGGGGCGGGTCCCTTGGACCCATTTTTACACATTTTTTAGTTTTTTTTGTGTTTTTTTTCAGGTGGTGAATGCGTTCCTGACATTGCTGAAGGTGCAAAAGAACCAAGGCGAAACGCACGTTTTTGTTCTTCCTAGCTACCTGGCAGTTTTGTGGCTAGCAGGAAACCATGGCCATTGGCTTTTTGCAAAGGTTAGTAGTTCAATGTGAATCAAGCTGGTTATGTACATGTAACAGGAAATTGAATCATGCATACTTCACATGCCTCGATTGTCATATAAGGGTTTTGGATGTACTCGGCAAAAACACCCAGTTCACACGATGGACTACCATGGTTTCGTAGTAATAATGCTCATCTCTGGCAAAGGAAGTTTGAGTTCCCTTCATGGCAGCAGAATTTCCGGTTGTTATTGTCCGCACATCTTAATCATGAGCATCGAAGTACTGTATATTAGCTGTTTGACTTTAAAACACAAATCCATTCATCCATCCATTTCATGCAAAGTACAGCACTGTTTTTTAATGTTCATGTATTGTCTTAATTATGAATATTATATGCCTTTTATGATTTAAAAGGAAGTGCCCTTTATCTCATAATTAATCCTGAAAATTGTAACAGAAGTATTTATTGCTTAAATTATTCATAAGGATGCACTTCTAATCTATTGAACAACAATAAACATTTAGGCAGTATCTATTGAATATAAGAAGACCGTTTTACTTCTGTATTTGTAAATCATCCTAGTTTCTATTAAATAGCTGTTGTATACATGTTTTTATTTAATGGATTTTTTTAAACTTTCAGGTACGCTTCCTCCTGTTTCAGCACATCCTCTTGCCAATTTGTGATGGTAACCACTGGATTTTGATGGTAATTTCCCCAAAACAGAGACTGGTGACCATATTTGATTCACTTCATCAGAATAATGAAAGATATTTTCAGCACTGGCAGTAAGTGTTACGACTAAATTGATATTTAAATTGAGATATTTTTTTCTTCTCATAAACTTCATTTTGATAGTTAATGGGCCCAGACAATTTCCAGAATACTCGGAAATCCAGTCACAGAAATACTATTACTATGCACTAAATATAAATTGCAATATTTGCCTGATAATATAATGAATGAATACCGCTGGCCAGTAACAAGTATTAGTACTGGATGTAAAATCATTACTTAAATGACAGTTTCAGAATCTCAATAATTTGTCACATTCATTAGAGCGTAGATAGAAAACGAGCATAGACAGAAACAAACCGAAAACAATCTTACTGTTCATCATTCTTACTGTTCATCGGTTAAAATGACATAACTTTTGCCGTATCCATTTTGCCATTTAGAAAATTGACCTATAAATAGTCTGTTTGTAATATCTTTAATTTACAAAGTGAAGACAAGTTGGGCTATATAGGAATCACGTTGTCCGTAACGTCGCGTCATGTCAGGTTCCATAACATTTTTATCACATCGCTTAACACTTTTTGATTATTAGCATTTTTCAAACAGTATGGTTGATTGCCTAATTTATTACAGAATTATGGCCCTTTGTTGGAGTTAGAATTAATAAAGCCAGGGTATTCATCACCTTCATTTGCTGAGTGTCCTTAATAACTTTTTAAAATAGTTCTTCTTCTTGCCTTTCCAGGTCATTTATGAACAAGCGCAATGAGTCAAGCGAAGAAGTTTTAAAAGACTGGATACTGGTGGATGGAAATTCAAACAAGCAAAAAGAACAAGACAATTGTGGAACTTTTGTAATGATGGTAAGTGTACAAAATGAAGAATCTAGAAATGTTTAGGACTATTACTTATATGCATGATATTAGGCTGAACCTTAAACAAAACTAAAATAATTTTACTTATACTCTGAAACTCCTGGTTTGATTTCCCAAGTGTACAGGAATATTGCACATAATGCCGAGTGAGTCTTAAATAAAAAAATCAGTTTGGTACAAGATGTCCATCACAGATAACAATAGATTAAAAATACAGATCTGTGATCTGACAGTGCTACTCTAAAACCATATGTGGTATTTAACTTGGAACCTTTACCAAATTACTCGCATGACATAAAGTTGGTCCTTACAAAAAAGATTTTGATTTACCATTTGTTAGCACTTTGTATTAACATAATAAAACAAAAGAAAAGTATGAGTAAAATACTCAAAAATCTACAGCTGTTCGTAGTCGTATTCCAAAAAATAATTGACAAGAGTACTTTGAAACTTGGCAGACATGATAATCATTATCAGAACCATATCTGACACACCATTACTTTGTCGTGGATTTTACTAGAATTATCCGTCTTTTCCACTTTAATAGACTTGGTTAAAATTTTGAATGAAGTCATATTCCAAAAAACTATTCACAGAAACCATTTAAACTTGGCATACATGTTTATCATCTGTGTAACAAGCATCATACATCTGTCATGCCTATTACCAAAATGTATTTACTTAAATGTAAATGCATATTTCTTTTCCAGAATGCTGAAGCTTTACTTCTTGGGGTTCGAGTTCAGGTAATGCGACATGTGCATTGCAAGTACTATCGTGAGTATGTAGAGAGAAGACTAGTGACGGAGGGCCGGAAAAGATCACATGCAAGATGTGACTACCCAGACTGTTCGGGGCCAAGAAAACGGCGGATACAGTGTGGATCCTGCGGAAAATGGATCCACATTAGTTGTGGCAGAATTTCGAAAGAAGAGAAACGACAGCAGGACTACATGTGTATATTTTGTGTGGCACAATATAGTTGAGCCTTTTATATGGCCTTGGAGTTGTATGTGATGTGTAGGAAATAAACCAAAACAACAATGATTATGGAAATAGTGAGTGTTAGTGACATAATAGTGTGTGGACAATTTAACCGATCAGACATACTTTAAAGGTATAATTACAATTGAGTCTGGACTATGTGTGGTGCATTGATTGCATGTGGGGACCTCGATTTGATGTCTCATCAGAAAGACTGGTTTGGTGTCCCACCATATTTCAGTATATTTTGATGATTAATCCAAATTTGGTCTTATTTTATATCATCGATAACATAGCAAATATTGCTTCCCAAATGTTTTTTTTCATGAGAGATGCTCATGCAAAATCATTGAATAGGTAGAAATTTATCTTAATGATTCAATAAACTTTCCTAAACCCCTTTGTATTATTAAAATAAACCCATTTAATTCTTCGAACACATGGGATGTATATTTAATACATTGCACCTGTAAAAAGATCCCAAATTACTGCACAAATATTGGTTTTTCCATCGTAATATTTATATGAATCATTATTCCAAGTCTGTCAACTAGTTTCTAAAAACAGTAAAATAAAAAACATAACCATCCTTCTTAACAGCAATGGCAAAACTGTTAGGTTTAAATGACTGCTAGTAAATGGAGTTTCTACGATAGAATTTGCAGCAACTCTGCAGTTCAGGGTGAGAAGGTTCTAGGCCCATTTTCCATATTTTATCTCGATGTACATGGAAGATGAGCCTGGCATGTTCATGCCTATTAGGCGCCATATAACCTTTTCATGTGTTGGTGCGCCTTAAAACCCCAATTCAATTCAATTCTAAATGACTGCTCTGCCACGAATAACCTTTTGTAGTGGTTTGCATGGTTAATAACTTGTGTACGTCATTTTGTTGCATACCGAATAAGGCTATCCACGTTTTACATGGGGGATGGAAAGTCTTATCTTTATGGGTAACAATAAAAGAACATCGGTACGCAGGAACAGGAAAACATGCAAAACGTTGGTAGCTGGCAGCATCAACACACATGTTTCTGATATGCAAGAAAAAGAATCTATCATGGGTATTCGGTGAATTCCCTATCTTCATGGGATACCCATGAAAGATACTTATAGTCTACAATGGTTCTCAGAACTGGCTTATTTTGATGTGGGTGAATTAAGTATATTTTTAGTTTTGTTATTGTTATTTTGCTGCATTTTAATCATTCAAATACCATATTATCTGCATAAAAGATAAATAATAATTACTATGATACATGTACATAAACGGTGCTCCAGATAAGCTTTCAGCACAATGCGTGTTGTATGCATTAATAAATAGTTACATTATGTATTTACCTTTACAAAAGCAAATTCTTAAAAAGAAGTTTTGGAAAAAGCATTAATGTCAAATTGTTAGTTTAAGCCATTTTCTTTTGCGTATTTCCTCTTCCCTTTATATTTACATCAATTTAACATTGCTGTCTGTCTTTTTTAATGGCATTAATATGTGTAAAGCAGCCAAAAGAAAGGCCTTTTATAATTGCTGGAGTCACTTGATTGACATTCAGTACCTCAAACTTCAATAAGCAACTACAGGTATTGATTTCGCCCCCATTCTAAGCTATTGAAGTGGGTAATTTAGTTCTCAGTATTTATTGGCAATTTTTAAATATGTTTTTGTATGCATTAATTTTACTTTTGATGCGTTTTTGGTGAAAAATATGTGTATTTTATCTGGAGCATTGCATAAACTAGCTTTAATATTAATTTATTACTAAAAATGTACATGGAGGATGAGCCTGGCATGTTCATGCCCATTAGGCGCCATATAACCTTTCATGTGTTGGTGTGCCTTAAAACCCAATTCAGTTCTAAAAATGTTTCGTTCTAGTTTGTTTTTCGGTAATTTAACTAACTTTGCATATTCCATGTACAATCAGAGCTCTAACCTTAAACAGTTACATTTTTCATAACCTGTGACTGTTATTTAAAAAAGACCTAAAACTGGTATAGTAACCAGAATCAGTTACTACCACAAAATCACTCCAGTTTAGATGCATTCTATCTTATGTACAGGAATTTTTCTACATATATGACAATTTTCTCCAGGTAGGGTGTTTATTCCACTTTACAACCATGCAATAAAATGCTATGAGCATCCATGAAAATCCAGTGCGCAAGGCCTCTCAAGTTACATACTGTTAGGCAACAAAATTCATTAAAAATCATTTTGTACACTCCAACATGATAATTAGTGAACAACTGCTTATTGGATCTGGATGAAGATGTATTTATCCTTGATAATAAGTATTCAGACATAATAAACACAGCACGTTTGGCAACTATTTCAATTCATTAGCAAATGATCTTGGTAACTGATTTAGGTTACAAATGATTACTAGGGAAAAGTAACTGCTACTCTAAACCAAAGAGAGATAATAATTTGGCGTTTTAATAACTTCCAGCAGTTATAAAACTTGTAACTGTTTAAGGTTAGAGCTCTGACTGGTGTACTCCATACCTCTCGTTCAAGGAATATACTGCTTGTTTGACCTCTCATTAGTTTGTCTATAAACTACCTAAAGATATGCAGTTAAAATGTATTAAAACAGCTGTAGATAAGCTGAGTTTTACTCTGAACGTTTCTGTGTTACTCGTTCATTTGGAATCCGATTAGTACTCATTGCAGTCAAAACATTATCTACAGTTCTGTTAAAAGGTAGTTAATCAGTGTTTCACGGTTGTGGGATTCCATTTACAATGGTAAATTTGATTTATATATGTAAGATGTGTCCAAATTACCAGTCGTCACTTTTTAAAACAAAAAACAAAATATGCTATCGTAGTCAAAGTCTGATTTACTGCCATAGACCGAGTGTGTTTATTTTGATGTTAAAAAGACAATAAAATTGGTCCTCAAGAAAACGAATTATTTTAGCATTTTCAATAAAAAATAACATCAGCATCTGGGCTCGGTTTGATAAATGTAAGTAGTACTAGTCCATTGTGTTTATACTCAATATGATGTTTTTAAAAAAGAAGTTCAGAACTATATTTAACACCATTTCTACAGGTTTTTTTATGCTTATGTTTTTCGTGCGTCCAACAGTTGTTTTGCCTAGGAAAAGAGTTGTTGCATACAAATCTAGAGCTTCTTAAAGCTACAGAGTCTTTTTTAACTGGTAACTCATGAATATGAATGAGTCGCGTTTCAAATCGATGACCACTCCAAAAGTCAGTATATAAGGCAGAAATCGATGCGTAAAATATCACATTTTTATTTAGGCTTGGTACAGGTAACATCGATAAATATACGTCTTCTGAATAGATGTGATCAAAAAAGTACTTGCCCGGAACGGGATTTGAACCACAGCCGTTGCGCTTTAAAGTTTTGATGGACGTACAAACGTACCACAGCTATTTCATGATATGTTATAACATTATTACCACTAAATGGGCATTATGTAATAACTAGCGCACCCACAAACTCCTCAAGCGCTAAATAACAAGTCGAAATATGGTTGTTTTGAGGCGGAATATTAGTTTCATATTGATTACATATTATTACACCAGGCAATGTTAATTTACACGTCCGACAAGATGGACTATATATTTATGGATTCAGATTGAGTTGCATTCAAATATGTTGTTATTTTGCCTCATAATAAATGGTAGTTTGTATACCATTTTCTCCAGAAGCGTTATAGCTCAGTGGATATAGCACCTGGGTGGAAATCAGAAGGTTGTGTGTTTGAATCCCGAAATAGGCTTTTTTTCCTTCTGTATTATGCTACCTGTGTACAAGTACGATGTGCACTGGTCGATGTCTGTACAATAAATGATGTCCTGCGTTATATTTGCTCGCTTAAATACACAATTTCGATATGAGCTCGTGAACATGAAGTTACAAATAAAGACACGCCTACAAAGAAGAAATCAGTTGATATAGAGACTAGCTTTAAGGGAAATATGGCAAGCTTTAGATCTTCTTAAATATGTGTATAGGTTCTGGATTATATTTTGATCATTTGAAACTTTGTCAAAAAGACAAAAGCCTATGATAACAAGATAAATATTGCTTTTTATAACTATTTTCACAAAGTCAGACAATTAAATCAATAAATACAAACTTCTGAACAAAAGTATTTCAGAGTGTATGAATATTAGTGAAAAAGATTTAGAAACAGTGTCATGCATTTCTTTCAGAAAATAAAATTATTATTTATGATTATATATTTTTAATTACTGTCCCTGGAACGAATGCGTCAGCGAATGCGGCGACAATGTGTGTTTAAAGAAAAATCAAGATTGCTATGTCTTAAGTTCCAAAATTGTGTTTAAACCATCAAATACTGTTACCGTAGTTTTATTTATCTTAATGTAATGCAAAAGATAATGAGAGAAATGCAAATGAACAAGAAAACTTTTTTATATGCATAGATCATACCTACAATGTTGAAGTAGGTCAATTTTCTCTAATATTTCAACAATTGTATTTTGTGCCCAATTATAGATGTATACTGAAGCGAAAAAGAAAAGCAACTCGGGGAATTTCCGCTATATATTGTATAAATATATTATATATATTATACAATTATGGACTTTTCAGCTGTTATACATGATGTGATATGCACCAAAAAAATCATTATTGACCGAGGCGATAGCCGAGGTCAATAATGATTTTTTGGTACATATCAACATCATGTATAACAGCTGAAAAGTCCATAACTGTTTTATTATATAACCCTCAATTTGAATTTGACAGTTTATAACAATTAAACAATAGATTTTTTCAATAATATCACATCTCGGGACAGTTTTATAAAACTGGTCAATATCAGAAAAAAACAGGTCAATATCGCTAGATATATTTTCTAAAAAATTACTTTTTAGCCAATGAAAACGCGTCTATTTATAGGTTATATAATAAATATAATTATACACTTAATTCCACATAATAATCAAAAAAATCCCAAGATGTTTTGTAAATAAAAAATGTTGCAGTTACAGAAAGGACACAACTGTGATGTTGGAGACATTTTAAACACTGTACACTTTGTAACAAGAAATTCATATATGTTGAAGTTTCTCTTTAAAAAAGTGAGCCATTTCAGGACTGTATTTAATGTAAAGATTTTGCAAAAATGTTGCATCCTAAGTTTGCTCACATGCTTGAGCCATTGCATATTTGTCAATAATGAAACTATGAAGGGATCATATTTGGTGTGTTATATATTGTTTTAGCTTTTTTTCCGAAAGAGTCTTACGCATTCGATTAACAGCAGACATATTGTGCCCACAATATATGTTTGAAATTTCTGAGTTGTGTTTCCTTTTCGCTTCAGTATACTTTAGTTTCTCTAAATGGAGCATGATGACCTGTATTATTTTATTTGTCTGAGTAAAAGGATAGATGATCTTTATTTTCTGAAATCAGATTTGACCTTTTTAATGATACATTTTCATAGACTGAACAGAAACCTAATATCATGGCCAAGTTCAACGACATCGATTTATTTTCATATGTAACGGTTTTACGAGGTCATTGAACCCCTTTTTATATATTCATAACCAAAATCATGGATTGAGAAATGGTGTACCATGCAAACAAATTGTTATTCATTACAATGTTATCTGTGAAGTACATGTATCATGACTGTTATCTGTGTTAAGCAGGAATAATAATTACTGTGAATAACATCTATAGATGTAAACTTTATTTGTAGAAATATTAACTTGTTTTTGTTTTGTTCTGCAGTTATTTATTGAAATATAATTAACTGAAGGCAAGATTAAAATCTTGGCACTTGCTGATGGAATATATGTCTGACCGTTGGTTACTTTATTAACCTTTATTTAACTACTGAACTTATTAATGTGTTTGTAAATATAATAAAGTTTATAGTCAATGGCATTATATTGTTATAGTGTTTTATGAATCTGCCCAATACATAAATGAGGCCCTGATTTAATAATTCTTAAGCCATCCATTTTTGTGTCACCTTTTCGATGAAAAAAGCAAGACAGGGATTTCTTTTTCCATTGTCATCTTTTGTCACAAAAAATTTAATTTTGGATATAATATTTTTCATTTCTTCATCAAACATTCTATATTTATACCATGGAGACTGTATTCATCTGACGTTGCCAATATATTAAGGTCAAAATCAAGGTCCAATATCAGGAACACGGCGACAATATGTGCAATATTAATAAGAGTTTGAGAAGTAGCGCATACAAGAATTTTTTTTCCAAAAATGCAAAGGGCAATAACTCCATTAAAAAATCATGGAAACGGACTGCGACGACAAGTATGCGCATCTCCACTTGATATTGATGGTTCCCAGCAATTTTCGCTAAATTTCGATTAGCGATTATAGAGACGTAGCGCGGACAAGAATTTTCTTTACATTTTCAAAGGGCAATAACTTTTGGAAAAATCATCTGAATGCGACGACAATATGCGCATCTCAATATGGATGCTTCCAGCAAGTTTCGCGAAAATCCAACTAATGGTTACTGAGAAATAGCGCAGACAAAAGTGTGACAGACGAAAGGACACTATTACCATATCCCCTCGCCTTTCGTTGGGGGATAAAAACAATATGTACATATGTCAAACAAGTTTTTTTTATTATTTTTCTTTTTAATTCATATATATTGGATTTAGTTGCTATCACTAATTATTGTATGCATTGAAAACAGTTTATTATGAACATTTACTTTTAACAAAAAAAATGAAAGAAAAAAGAATTTATTTTCTATATAAAATTTAAAAAAAGTGCCGATATGCCTTGGTATTGAAAAGTCTGGAGCTGTCCCAATTTGTGTCTTTGATCATATAAACTGGCGGACAGATTTTAATTTCCATTTGCATAAATGCTTACACTAGTCCGTCCTTCCGAAATGCTTGTCCGGGCATATTTTCAATACTATAAGACTTTGAGATACTAAACTTGGTATTAAAATCTGTCTGCAAGTTTATAATTTCCATTTGCATAAATGCTTACACTGGTCCGTCCATCCGTCCGTCCGTCCTTCCGAAATGCTTGTCCGGGCATATTTTCAATACTATAAGACTTTGAGATACTAAACTTGGTATGTGGATACATCTTGGGATAGCAGTGTGTCGCGTACCAAAAAAGGTCACTGACCTTGACCTGTGACCTGTCGTAGAAAATGCTTGTCCGGACCGTATTTTCATATGACACTTAGAGATACCAAACTTGATATTTAAATACATCTTGGGTTAGTGGTGAGTCGCATACCAAAATAAGGCCACAGTGACCTTGACCTGTGACCTCTGTCATAGAAAATATTCCGATAATGCTTGTCCGGGCCATATTTTCAATACTATAAGATTGAGATACCAAACTTGGTATGTGGATACATCTTGGGATAGTGGTGTGTCGCGTACCAAAATATGGTCACTGTGATCTTGACCTGTGACCTCTGTCATAGAAAATGCTTGTCCGACCGTATTTTCGTAATACTATAACACTTAGAGATACCAAACTTGGTATTTGAATACATCTTGGGATAGCGGTGTGTCGCGTGCCAAAATAAGGTCATTATGACCTTGTCCTTGACCTGTGACCTCTGTCATAGAAAACGCTTGTCCAGACCATATTTTCAATACTATAACACTTAGAGATACCAAACTTAGTATGTGAATACATCTTGGGATAGCGGTGTGTCGCCTACCAAAATAAGGTCATTGTGACCTTGACCTGTGACCTCTGTCATAGAAAATGCTTGTCTGGACCGTATTTTCAATACTGTAACATTTAGAGATACCAAACTTGGTATGTGGATACATCTTTGGAAAGCGGTGTTTCGCGTACCAAAATAAGGTCACTATGACCTTGACCTGTGACCTCTGTCATAGAAAATGCTTGTCCGGACTGTATTTTCAATACTATAACACTTAAGAGATACCAAACTTGGTATGTAAATACATCTTGGGATAGCGGTGTGTCGCTTACTATAACACTTAGAGATACCAAACTTGGGATGTGGATACATTTTGGGATGCGGTGTGTCGCTTACCAAAATAAGGTCACTGTGACCTTGACCTGTGACCTCTGTCATAGAAAAGCTTGTCCGGACCGTATTTTCAATACTATAACACTTAGAGATACTAAACTTGGTATGTGAATACATCTTGGGATAGTGATGTGTCGCGTACCAAAATAAGGTCATTGTGACCTGTGACCTCTGTCATAGAAAATACTTGTCCGGACCATATTTTCAATACTATAACACTTCTAGATACCAAACTTGGTATGTAAATACATCTTGGGATGGCAGTGTGTCGCGTACCAAAATAAGGTCATTGTGACCTTGACCTGAGACCTCTGTCATAGAAAATGCTTGTCCGGACCGTATTTTCAAAACTAACACTTAGAGACACCAAAATTGGTATGTGAATACATCTTGGGATAGCGGTGTGTCGCGTACCAAAATAAGGTCTTTGTGACCTTGACCTTTGACCTCCATCATAGAAAATGTCTGGAAAATGTTTGTCTGGGCCGGTCGGGGACTATGGATTGCCCTGCAATTATTGATGCTCTTGTTACTAGTGTTTGGCAATTGATTGAGAGTTACAATTGGTCATCAGATGCAGTCGTTTGGATGTAACCGTTCAATACGTTGAATAAGTTCAAAATGAAGTATAATACATGTATACATGTGCATGTTAACCCGTATTTCGGGCTTTGAACATTAGACTAATGTCCCCCCGGTCGGTCCTCTCTCGGTCAAAGGATCAGAAGAAGATAATAAAAGTGACTTTGTCCCGAAGTTTTTTGGGCATTTGTGGCCAAAAATGTTAGGTATCCTTTTCAAAACCTTGCCATTTTATTTGCATTAGATTTTGAAACCCACATATCAAAATTCAAGATAACAACACATAATACATGTCAAAAAATGCTCTTTTAACTAATACAATAATACCATCCTAGGAATAAGTTATCATTCTGGTAGTTTTGGCAGTTCAAATATGATAACCGGTATCTAAGGGTTCATAGAAGGACTAATTATCACCCCATGGGGCAATTCCAGCAGGCATGCTGAAGTTTATGCTTACAAATGCTTGTGATTATCTCATATTTCAGATTCACACACAATAATTATATAATGGCTAACAAATTACTAAAAGTGGGGTATGGGTGGAAGGGGGCCTGATGTGCTTATGGGTGGGGGAGTGGGGTGGTATACAGTACATGCTCAGATACTGGTTTTAAATTATGCAGGGAATTTTCATCATAGATTAAAGAGTTAAGATTTTTTTTTGTTTTTTTTTTAAAAAAATTTAATTTAAAACTACTTTATTTATTTATAAAATTAAGAAAAATAAACAACCGGTAAATGAGCTTTTAATCTCCAACAGAAATTACGCTGAACATATAGTTACGCGCCACACTTAGCTATATTAAACTTGGCGGTTAAACAATCATGACTGCATTGCAACGTAAGCGTCATTTGTAGATATTGCGCAGATAATTCATAGGACACCTACTTGTAACTTTGGTCCTCTATAGCCTATTAAGACTTATGTAATTTAATGCACTTTATTTATCTGAAACGGTTAAGATGTTCTATATCTTTGAACCATTTCTCGTTTTAAATCGGTAATTTAATAGCTTTTTATTTATTTTAAATATAATTAGTCTCAAGGCCTGATGTACCACAATAAAATTAAATAATTTAACCAGATACAGAACATTTTCATTTTGATACGGCAACTTTTAATATCTAATTAGGCTATTGTGAATGTATCATTTTTAGCTCAACTGATCAGAGATCAGTTGAGCTTATGCCGTGGTGCGGCGTCCGTCGTCCGTCTGTCCGTCTGTCCGTCTGTCCGTAAACTTTTATTTGTAGCGACTTCACAGCTGAAACTACTGGATGGATATTCATGAAACTTTACAGAAATGTTGCCCATAAAGTCTAGTTGATCCTAGCAAAAATTCATGTTGATGTGAAATCCAAGATGGCCCCCAAAGCTAAAAATAGAGTTTTAAAATACAAGTTTGTAGCGACTTCTTCTTGAAAACTATAAGTGATATTGATATGGGACTTTTTCTAAAATGATCAGCATGACATGATGTTGATCCTAGTCAAAAATCGTTTTGATTCAACGTTAAACATGGCTGCCAGCGGCCATCTTTGTTTACATAGAGTTATATAGTAAAAACTTGTAGCGACTTCTTCTCTGAAACTACTTGGCGGATTGTCATGAAACTTTACAGGAATGTTGCTCTTGATGTCTAATTGATCCTAGAAAAATTTCAGGTCGGCCGGAAATTCAAGATGGCCGTCACAGCTAAAAATAGATTTTTAAAAAATAAGTTTGTAGCGACTACTTCTTGAAAACTATAAGTGATATTGATATGGGCATTTTTTCTAAAATGATCAGCATTACATGATGTTGATCCTAGTCAAAAATCGTTTTGATTCAACATTAAACATGGCTGCCAGCGGCCATCTTTGTTTACATAGAGTTATATAGTAAAAACTTGTAGCGACTACTCCTCTGAAACTACTTGGCGGATTGTCATGAAACTTTACAGGAATGTTGCTCTTGATGTCTAATTGATCCTATCAAAATTTCAGGTCGGCCGGAAATTCAAGATGGCCGTCACAGCTAAAAATAGATTTTTAAAAAATAAGTTTGTAGCGACTACTTCTTGAAAACTATAAGTGATATTGATATGGGACTTTTTCTAAAATGATCAGCATGACATGATGTAGATCCTTGTGGAAAAATATTTTGATTCGACGTTAAACATGGCTGCCAGTGGCCATCTTTGGTTACATAGAGTTATATAGTAAAAACTTGTAGCGACTACTCCTCTGAAACTACTTGACGGATGTTCATGAAACTTCACAGGAATGTTGCTCTTGATGTCTAGTTGATCCTAGAAAAATTTCAGGTCGGCCGGAAATTCAAGATGGCCGCCACAGCTAAAAATAGATTTAAAATAAATAAAATTGTAGCGACTACTTCTTCAAAACAATAAGAGATATTGATATGGGACTTTTTCTAAAATGATCAGTATGACATGATGTTCGTCCTTGTCGAAAATCGTTTTGATTTGACCTTAAACATGGCTGCTTTGTTTACATAGAGTTATATAATGAAAACTTGTAGCGACTACTTCTTTGAAACTACTTGACGGATTTTCATGAAACTTCACAGGAATGTTGCTCTTAATGTCTTATTGATCTTAGCAAAATTTCAGGTCGGCCGGAAATTCAAGATGGCCGCCACGGTTAAAAATAGATTTTCAAAAGACAAGTCTGTAGCGACTACTTCCTGAAATCAAAATCAATCAGTAGAGCTTCAAGGTCATTGACCTCTTGTTATTTGAGGATTCTTACACCCCTTTCACATTTAGTTAATGTGTATTAAACATTCATTTAAAAAGTTCAAGCTTATTTTATTTATATTGTAAAAAGAACCATGTGTATTTATAACAATTAGCATCTGTTGATGGAGGTCAAGATAACCATGTGAGGCAGCATGTGGTCTCTGTAGTAAGACTGCAGTCTGTCGTTTGCAGATTTATGACATTATTATAAATTCTAGCTATCTGGCCTACTGATAGCTTCCAGTGGCTTAGGAGTGGATTCAGCTGGGGCACACCTTGCGTGCCTTTCACAAAAACCTAAAAAGCTATAAAAAACATTTTTTTATTTAGTATCAACAGGTTTGTTTTTAGAAATCGCACCCAAACGTGCTTTTTAAAAATGTCAGTTATTATTTAAAAGGTGCGCTCCCCGCTCTCCCCCAATCTCAAAATTATCCTGTAATCGCCCCTGGTAACATATTACTTATTAGTATTAGCGAACACGAACACGTATCACGAATAAACACACAAAAACACATATTTTTAAAAGATCATCCGGTGGCATTTATCAGATTTTCTGACTTCACTTGATTTTAATTTATTTAAGAACATTCAAAGATATTATGTTGACACACAGTATGTACAAATATAATTAATTTAATTAAATATTCGTTTTCAGCCGTGGCTCGGCTGACAGTTCTCATACCGGAAGCAAACAAACCACGACGCATGCGCACTGACGATAATAATGGAGCTGACGTATCTCATGCTACACCTGATATGGTTTACCGTTTTACCGTTCCTAGGAAATCATCCACATGTCACGTTATTACAGAAAGAAAACGTCACTAAGTGTGGCCATTAGTTATCTTTTTGGAATGATTTCCGAGGTGATTTCCTAGGAACGGTAAAACGGTAGACCATATCCGGTATTAAAATGTGTGACTTCTCTTTTCTGCCAATGTGACTTTAATTGAACATTATATGCCATGTTTAGGAATTCTGAGACAATCAGTATTTGCATTTGTTAATTAATATGCTTCAATTTCAAAATATGCACTTATTATTATAAACTAGAAGGGTGTTCCACGGAACACTTGTGTCGCCTGCCGTGTGCTTATTTGGCCAATTACAATCTAACTATAAAGTTTGAAGACACGGGGTGCAATCCTTCATGAATTATGGAGCTTTTTTTCTAAAGTGTTAAATTTTATAAAAAGAGCCATACATCTGCATTGGATAATTGATAAGGAAGATAATGACGTTTCATGACCATAGGTCAATATTTTGCAAATTCACGAGCTAGGTAAGGTTGCAGTTTAAAGTTTTATGAAAAGGGCATAACTCTGCCAAAATGAAAGTCAGAGTTACTGGTCGTGGGTACCAATATTATATGTTGTAAGATGAAGGTGTATGTGAAGTTTCATGAACATAGGTAAAATACTTTTTAAGTTATGGCCAGTTATAGCTTGGTTAGGTTGCAGGTTAAAGTTTTATGAAAGGGGATATAACTCTGTCAAAAAAAAAGTCAGAGTTTTTGGACATGTGTAACAGCATTCCTTAGGTTAAGATAAAGACGTGTGTAGCGTTTCATGAACATATGTCAAATACTTATCAAGTTATGGCCAAGGTTAGGTTGCGGGTTAAAGTGTGACGGACGACGGACGGACGACGGACGGCGAATAAAGTGATCCCTAAGTGCCTGCAATGCTACGCAGGCGACACAGTTACTTAAGCAATACAATTTTACACCCATATAATCTACTGGTGTGTTTTCATTGACCGCCATATATACTGAAAGGAAAAAGAAAAGCGACACGGGAATTTCCGCTATATGTTGTATGTCCAATATGCTGCTGTTAATCGAATGATACATGGCTACGTAAGATCTTTCCTTTCGGAAAAAAGACTAAAACAACACGTAACACAGCAAATAGTATTCCTGCAAAGTTTCATTATTGACAGAGTACGCGTTTGGCTCAAGCATGTGAGCAAAAACTTAGGATGCAAAATTTTGCAAACTCTTTACGTTAAATACAGTACTGAACTGGTTCAATTTTTCAAAGAGGAACTTCAACATTTATGAATTTCTTGTTACAACGCGTACTGTGACTAAAACGTCTACAGCATCACAGTTGTGTCCTTTCTCTAACTAACTGCAACTTTTTTTTTACAAAACATCTTGGATTTCCTTGGAATATATATAGAATTAAGTGTGCAGTATATACAATATATAGCTGAAATTTCCGTGTCGCGTTTCTTTTTCCTTTCAGTATATAAAGACACATGAGGAAAATGGTCCTATAGAAATCACAGCACCCAAAAGCAATGGCACTGTAGATCCCCACTGCACCAAAACAGATTAATTTAATGCAATGCAGTATCTTTGCTTTGCAATATAGGGTGTCGACTTGTGGTTTCATGTTTACGGCCCATACCTGACTTTATCGATCGTTTATCGTATTGTTAAATTTGAAATAAAAAACTGAATTGAACACCGATTTTAGATCGGTATTGTAAAGAACTGTAATCAATAAATATGGGGATATAGTAAACAAAATAAAAGAAATATTTTTTTTAGAGCGAATACATTTAAAGTACTAGTAAGTGATAAAACGTAAAACGTTTATTGCATCAGTTACAATGCTAAGTTGATATTTTAAAACAGATGACTTAATAACATTAATTTGTAACATGCGCTTATCTACGCATTCATTAAGAATATAAACTGGGCGTTATGCTACAGAGTTACTAGGGAAGAACGTTATTGTGTGTATGTATATATCTCTTCCAATATCAGAACATTTTAATATTTTTATGATTATTTGTAAAAAATAATTCTAGATTTGTTTTCATTGCAATCGTTGTTTAGATGATTTTATTGTAAATGTTACATGTCTTTGTTCTCCTGAAGAAGCCGTAAAGCCGAAAGCGCTCGAGTATATTAGCTTGTATACACGCTAGCTAAGATTTTTATTTTTTATTTTGTTGATAGCACTGTAAATGATAATTTTTCACATTGTATTTTAACAAATTACTCTATCATTTAGTATCCTTTCTGGATCCAGTGTTTGTGAAGGTGTTCTGTTCAATGTATGATTTTCTCTACTATATAATATATATATATAGTAGAGCAAATATATTGATCAGCACACCTTTAACAAACACTGGATCCAGAAAGGAAAATTATCATATTACAATGATGGGTATCCAGTGATGTATAAACATAGAAACTTAATTTGAACACTCAAACATTTCGACGTGTATTCAATTTATAACAGCATAATGAATAGTTTAAGACACTCTACACCGGTTAAAATAAATGCACCTGCTTTAATTTAATGAACAGTATATACAATTTTCGTAAAATGTTGTATAAAACTCAATGTATTATTGCTTAAAATACATACATGTAATACGTTTGCCAAAAATGACAGTTAAGCCTATTTATAGCACACGGATTGACTTGTGCATATTTTGGGTCAAGTTACGTTTTCAGGATTACTATTGACATTTAAAAAATTAAGCTCTGCTCAGCCCGGGCATAGAGGGCCTGAACCGGTTACACGAAACACGCAATTCTACCTATTTCCCACAAATCTACCCCTAAGCCTCACAAATCCACACGAAATCTACCTGATACAGAATAGTATAATGATGTCATTGTACCAATTATCACACTAAAGGGTAACCCTGCAATCATGAGTGTGAATTTGGGGACCAGTAGACTATACTGCGTACCGGGTACGGTCTACCAGTCTACTTGGTCCTCCCGAATATTAGGTTGACTTGAAAATAAATTGGAAACCGATTACCGAAGGAGGGTTGCTGGACTAACTAAAGGGTAGATGTGGGGGTAGAGATAGATTTGGTGCAGATTTGGGTCGATTTTGGGGGAAATATGTAGATTTGGGTGTTTTCTGTCACTCATAGACACAAAATCTTTCTTATACGGTAGTACAATATTGCTGTTGTACCAAATATCACAAAAAGGGAGCGGGGCGTAGAGGTAGGGATAGAGATTTGATGGATTTGGGTGGATTTTGTGTGTGTGGGGAGGTGGGGTGCGGGGAGGGGTGTAGATTTCGTAGAACGGTAGCAAGCTTTTCCACTACCGTTCATGAACAGTACCGAGACTGCAATGTTTTTAGATTTATCGTGTTTGGCGATTTCCAAATGTCATCTTTCCTAATCTTTTTACAGCCTAAATGTAGATTCCATCACCTGAATATAAAATTAATGTGTTTGGTTAGAAAAATAATGAATGGACTCAATTTGTTAGAAACCTAAATCAACACACAACGTTAATCACTTATCAAGTGAGCCCAGAAATTGCAAGTAAAAGCAATGGCAAGCCAACAATGTGTTCCACCGTAAGTTTTTCATATCTATACGTACTTTCAACAGAGATGCACACGTCAACTAAGTGATGATGATGCCGAGAAGAAATATCTTTACAGCGGAGCAGGGTCTTGTACAACAATAGGCTCAAAGAGGGCACGTATCGCTCTACTGGCTATACGGAGTCTGTGGTTGGGGGAGGGGAAATAGTAGTTGTTGTAGCACTTATGACAAAACCCTTTGCCCTGCACTGAGCAAAATGGCAGCTGAACATTTAATTACTGCATGTTTCCCAAGTTGTATCCATGCAGCGGGGCTCCTTTACACAGGAGAAGAACAACACCCGTTTTATAAATGAATTTGGACAAGATATTCATTTGTGCGTGGTTTTTAAACTGATTACCTCCTGGGGGGGGGGGGGGGGGGGGGGGATGGGGGGCCAAGAAGATGCAACCAAAATACGAAAACGTATTGTGCATCTATACATCCTTAACTAAGATATATATCACACAATTCTCAAAATGTATGGAGGGAGTTAGCATTACAAGGCGGAAACTCCGTTATTGCAAATTACTGCAAGTTTCCCAAGTTGTAGAGGGGAACCTTTATGCAGGAGTTCAAAACCCGTGTTATATAATTATGTAGTGCCTCGGGTCCCTAAATAACCAAACCAAATTAGAACTAGAGGTAGATTTAAGTAAAACAGATGTCTCCCCACTGGGGAAAGGGCCAAAATTCCGCCAAAAATATTTCAACCGGAACACAACAACGATATATGCAACAAGTTTCGTTGAAAGCCGACCAGTGGTTGAGGAGAACTAGCCCAGTTGTGTATTAAAACTTTTAAAGAGCCACAACTCAACCAAAATGCATTCAACCGGAACACGACAATGATATGCGCAACTAGGCTCGGTACTGATCATTCCTGCCAATTTTCACTGAAATCCAGCAACGGGTTCAGAAAAACTAGTCTGGATAAAGTTTGTGCATATGATGTCATAATTCTGTCAAAATCTATCAACCGGAACACGGCGATGATATGCGCAACTATGCTTGGTACTGGTCATCCCTGCCATGTTTCGTTGAAATCCGGCCAGGGGTTTAGGAGAACTAGTCTGAAGAAAGTTAGTTTATTAAAACCTTTAAATAGACCTAACTCTGTCTAAATTCATTCAACCAGAACACGGTGATGATATGCGCAACTAGACTTGGTACTCATCATCTTTGCCAAGTTTCGTTGAAATCCGGCCAGGAGTTCAGAAGAGACTAGTCTGGATAAGTTGTGTGTATTAAAACATCTAAAGGGCCATAACTCCGCCAAAGAATCGTTCAACCGGAACACGGCGTTGATATGCACAACTAGGCTTGGTACTGATCATTCTGCCAAGTTCCATTGAAATCCAGTCAGGAGTTCAGGAAAAAATATAAGGGGCCACAACTCTGTCAAAAATTATTCAACAGGAACATGGCGATATGTGCAACTAGACTTTGCACTGATCATCCCTGCCAAATTTCGCTGAAATCCGGCCAGGGTTCAGG
This sequence comes from Cyrtodaria siliqua, assembly GCA_037043455.1. Taxonomy (NCBI): domain Eukaryota; kingdom Metazoa; phylum Mollusca; class Bivalvia; order Adapedonta; family Hiatellidae; genus Cyrtodaria; species Cyrtodaria siliqua. The sequence goes on from JAWPHD010016658.1 coordinate 47,373, forward strand.
AAAACTAGTATGTACAAAGTTAGTGTATTCAAACCTATATCCTAAAGAACTTCCAACTTAACAAAGCTAATATTTCTGATACTAACGCTTCTTTTCTCGATTAAAATCTCTCAATTGAAAATGGGGAAATAATTAGCAAAATCTATAAGAGAGATGATTTTAATTTTGATATTGTTAATTATCCCCATTTAGATGGAGATGGATGGTCCCCGAGCAACTTCTTATGGGGTCTATCTGTCTCAACTTATTCGTTTTTCTAGTGCTTGTAGTCGAGATGAGGACTGTAAAATTCGTAATCTTTGTATAACTAAAAAGCTACTCCATCAGGGATACCGTTACCATAAACTTCGTAAAACCTTTGCAAAATGTTATTATTGTAACCCTGATCTTCTTTCCAAATATAAAAGTAATTTAAGAACTCTTCTGCGACAAGGACTATCACAATCTGACTTCTGCATTTCCCGTTTTACTTTTATACTTATTGCTATGGTGACGTGATTTACAAACTTCGTAAGATCCTTGGTCATGATCACTTTCATACTATCTTTGTAAAACGTGTTAAAAGGTTTGTCAAAAGAGTTTATGACCCTATCATTTTGCAACGCACTGCATGCTTGGTGGTGGAGCCTCTATGCTTTCCTCTTTAACTGTGCTATGACCGGACAGGCTTTGGATCCTATGATGACGTCTACGTAAAGCCCAAAACGACGGTGACGTTTGATGTTTGTCTGTTTATTCTCTTACGTACATTTTACGATCTCACGTATTCTAAAAAAATTAAAAAAAATAAAATAATATTTAGTATAATTATACCAAAAAGAGGTCAATGACCTTGAAGCTGTACTGATAGCTTTTGATAGCCAGATCAGCCATGGGAACCTGTGAAGTGTTATGGAAATAAGATCAACATTTCAGAGAAGTAGTCGCCACAAGTTTTTCCTATATTACTGTATATAAAAAAGATGGTCGCTGGCGGCCATGTTTGACATAGAATGATTTTTTTTTAGGACCAACTACATGTCTTGCCAGTCATTTTAGTAAAGGTTTCAAATCAATACCACATAAGGTTTTTGAGAAGTAGTTGCCACAAACGTGTATTTAAGCTGTGGCAGCCATCTTGAATTTCCGGCCAACCTGATTTTTACTTGGGACTAACTGGACGTCAAGACCGACATTCCTGTAAAGTCATTTTGGTAAAGGTACCAAACCGATACCACTTATGGTTTTAGAGAAGTAGTCGCCACAAAATTGTATTTAAAATCTATTTTAGCCATGGCGGCCATCATTC